>PVPY01000020.1:0-62328 GCA_002982035.1 Fusarium algeriense
TATAGAGGTAATAAAGTATAGCATTAGCATTCTGCTAGGAGAACTTTATTACATAAGGTACATTAGTTCCCTTCTTAGCCTTATATAAAATAAGCTTATAAGGCTACTTAAGGTCCTATATAAGTTAGTATAATATAATTTAAAATAGAAAAATATAACTTATATTATTCTTATTTAGGATAATTGCCTTAAGACCCTTATAGCAGTACTTCTTTAAAGTATTATAGAAAGCCTAAATAGTAAGATCTAGGTTTATAGTAGGTCGTTCGGCCTTGAAGTTAAATGTAGGGGTAGGCTCGCTAAAAATCTCCTTAGGTATATACTTAAAGCGGTCGCCTAAATCCTTTTATAGGGCCTCCTTTGCAGCAGTATACTCCTCATCTTAATTGCGCTCTGCAATGCAGGCAGCATGCACTTCAACCTCCTTCTCTTACTCCTTTGCCTCTTTTATAGCCTTTATAGCTTCTTTCTTTTATAGGGCTTCCTTATGAGCTGCTTCTTTATTATTAGCTTCTATACGAGCTGCTTCTATATTAAGTTCTTCCTTAAGTTAGGCAAGCGCTTTATCCCTCTCTTACTTCTTCTTAGCAGTAGTAGTCTCTTTCTTTAAGGTAGCCTTCTTTCCTTTGGCTGGTATAATAGGCAAATAGCAATACGTATACGTTCGTATAGATAGGATTAATACAATAGGGGTTATTAATACTAAAAAAACATTAGCATTAAGCTGTAAATTAAGCGTATGAAAATGTATGTAAAATAGGATAAGAGATATATAAAAATAAAGCTTTTAATTATATAAAAGCAATAGAAGTAATATAGAATTAATTAAGGCATTTAGGGGGGTAGGAGATAGGATTAAGTAAGGTAAAAAGGGACTGCATTAAGGCTATAGCTTAGGTATAAAATCGGGAGGGAAAAAGTACTTATAATAAAATAAAAGTAGTATTAAATAAAAGATCTAAAGTATATAATTCTAAAAATATAAATATAGGGTTATATGAGGCTATTATAGGTATATACAGCCGGTAGAAAGTTAGGAATTCTTACCTTACGAGGCATATTAAATTTAAAGGAAGAAAATAAAGCTAAAGCTAGGATTGCAAGAGATAGCTAATGCGGCATTACGTAACCTATACGTAACCGTATGGTCTTACATTTGTGCTTATATAATTGCCGCCCTAATTGCTAGCTAGAAAATTAGTTAAAGGAAAATGTAATTAATGGGACCCTACGGAGGGGTAACGGCACCCTACGGAGGGGGTTAGCCTACTACGAATTAGGTTTTGAGATAGTGATCCATTTAGTCTTCCGTAATCGGTATTACCCCTCACTCAGCGAAAAACGCTATTCCTGTATGAGGCAAACCTCAAGCATTGGGATGCATGGCATTGTTGCAAGCACATTGAATGGGTGTACTGAGTGTTGCTACAGATGGTGACTGATTTCCTCTTTCTTAGCTTTGCAGAAGAGAAAAGAATGAACGAGCGGCGCCACCGAACCAAGCAAGCAATTTATGTAGAAGGCGAATTTCCTTGGAGAATTATGCTTGCCATAGAGTTTAACACGCATTCAGCAAAATAAGTAGTTACAGTCGTTTTAAGTAGCATTGCGAAAGCTTTATGAAGACGAGTTCCTTTGTTTCAAGCTGTTACTCTTCGTTGGAGGTTTTAACCGAAGACTTTGCTGTATGCGCCTGGGGCTGGCCTGATGATCAAGGCGTCTAGACACAGTCATGAATTTTTGTGTTGCGAGCGAAAGATACAATGACACAGCGATAATACTCTAAAGATTGGGAGGTTTCAAGAAATCATTCAGAGCGTTACCAAATAATTGTGCTGTATTTCTTGGATACGAATGCTGACAATCTTATGCTTCTAGTGCTACAGTAACTAACAATTCCTTCCAATATGGCAATTTCTTCTCCTCCTCTAGTTAGCCTCTGCCTTTATATAAGGAATGCCCGTCAACTTGAAAGCCCTCTCATCCAAGGTAGGCTCATGCAGGGGTCTATCGCGCACAATGTGATCAGGCTTGCCGTTTCGCTTCGCTTCGTTAGAGCCGAGATGGCGAGCATTTGGCCAGTGCTGGGTCTGTTAGTAAGTTGAAACAAGGTAAATAGGTAATGATTGACTGACCGTGGTCCCTACCCGACGTTCAAATGCGTCTTTCTTGCGAATAAGATCCTCTTGAGATGCCTCAGATGCGGGCATAAAGCATGTGTAGATGGCAAAGCGATCCTGCTGACTCTTCACGGGAACATTATAGTGAGGAGTGCGAGAATCCCAGAGAATCAGGTCGCCAGGATCAGCCTCGACCTTAAACCATTCACAGCCATGGTCCTCGAGCCATTTCATGCCCTTATCAGTAAATCCGTACCATTCCTTAGTCCAGGCGGGAATGCGCTCCTCAGTGCCGCGGATCTCATCGTGAAATTGCTTGCTCTTTTGATGGCCGCCCTTGGCAACAATCAGACCACCGTCGTTGGGGCCATTGGGAAGAAGGTTGACGAGTCCCTGAAGGCAGCGGAATCCGGGCACATCGGGGTCTTGATCTTGATGGGGCCAAGGCTTGTTCTCGGGGAGGTTCTCTCTGTTGGCAAAGCCGTAGTTGATGGCGTCAAAGGACACAATGAGGTCCTGAGTGCCAAGAGCCTTCTCGAACGCGCCAACAACACCAGGCTCTGATCGAACTCCCCAGACGAAGTCCTCGTGGGCGGCACCGTAGTTCAGAAGCATACCCTTCTCGTTGATGACGGGGAGCTTGTCGGGATGAACAGTAGAGGGATCGTTTCGGTTGTAGCCAAGACCGCTGAAATTGTTAATGACAAACCCAATTTTGATTGCGATAGAATACTCACAAGCTCTCAATGAGACCGTACATACGGTTAGCGTAGCTCAGAGCTCGCTCTCTGGGGATGGCACCCTTAACGACAGCATAGCCATCACGGACGAGGTCATCTCTCCAGTCGCCATATCTTCGGTCGTTGCCATCGATCACGATACGCTCAAGTCCCTCGGGGCGGAGGGTGAGGGTAGGGTGATCCTCGGTGGCGGTGGTAGTGGTGGTTGCTGAAGGGGCCATCTTTTGGACTGATACTTGCAAGATGATGATTGAATCAGATACTTCGGTGTTGACCTGTTGGATTCGATTGATGTTGAAGGTCGAAATCTTCAACCTCTTTATATCAAGCTCGAAGGAGCGGCTCTTCGGCCCCACCGTGTCCAAATGTTGGTGCATAGACTAAAAATCTGGGGTAATGCGAGGTTCTGGATCAGCAAAGGAAATCCCCGAACCGAACCAACCGACTTCAACCGAGCGGATGAAACAGAAGTGGGCACATAACTTCCAGAGAGGCTTTGATCTCGGTCTTCTGTTGATCATTTGACTAACTCTTTCGCGGCTTTTGCCTCAAAATCGGGGGCCAGAACACTGATTTCCGTGCCGAGACCGTAAACGGCTGATCGATCACCCTCTCATGAGAGGCTTTGGCGGCTCGTACTGCGCGAGTGTGTTCTATGGGAAGGACCTTTGACTGCTTAATTTACCTTATTCCGAGTGGCAGTGTTTTTTCTGTAGAGACATCATAGAGTATGTCTGGATCAAGTGTGTATATCTGGATATTTTTCATCTGATTCTGAGTTACCGAGATAATCTGGCGAGAGAGGACTGGCTCCCGTAAGCCAACTTCGATGTGATTATCCTCGTATCTCGCTCCTAACTATCGCATACACTGCCATGATGACACGGAGACAGCAGCATGAGTCTAAACATATCCTTCTCCATCCTATATTTGTAACAAGTAGGGGTTGTGCTCATGGAAACCTCGCGTCAAAGCAAGGAGAGCCCCAAGTCGTCACATATGGCGAAGACCTTCCAACAAAGTGGGTTATTATTCTTGCATAAGATATAAAATGTGTTCATTGGCCATGTAAATCTCAGTATAAAATTGGGATTTTAGGTTACCTAAGCTTGGGCAAGAGGATCATAAACTTATCATAGGGAAGAATAACTATTCCCTAAATTATTTTCCTTACAACCCAAGAGACAGTTCCTGGAAGAATAATAGGCACTTTCCGAACCTCTCCCGTACGATCAACTTCGAAGATGAGCACATATCATGAATCCGAGCGGCTCGGCTCGGTGTTCATGGGAATGAAACCGACGAGGATGATCATTTGGAGTTTTATATCAGGCATGCACCCGCTGGCAAGCCCGGCAAGCAACATCTTTGCTTTTTTGGAACGTCTTAATTAATTTCAAGTCACATTACTGTAAGTTCTCCTTTATTTCTTTTCGCACAGGTATGTAAAGAAACGCTTCCCATTGCTATCCGCTATCCGGGGTATCTAATCATAAGTGATAAAAGTTGGGCAGGTTTAGGATAAATTAATCCTAATTCGTAAAATCATTATGTGAGTTTAATATAAACTTAGGATCTCAGCACATCCCTTGGTCTTCGATGGTGGCAAAATCACTTTCCATCACAGCCCAGAAGTGATCTAACGGCATAGCCTGGAACGGATCCTGGAAATATTCCAAGGGATCGAAGACGAAAGTCTCGGCTCTGACGTCAAATTGGTTTGGCGATAACATCCTCTGGTCGTTATTTGTAGCCTGCAAGTCTGGCTGCAACTGCCTTTGTGCTTGGTCCACAGAAGAGCTATTATCGCCCAACAGAACTTGGTTGACACGCTGTGTCAGCTCCAAGACTCCCTTGACGAATTCGGTGTGCTGCCCGACTCTTCGATAACAATCGGCTACATAATCCGAGGCAATGCGCACGAGCTCTCCATCGCTGCGGCCCATACGCTTATGAGGCTTCTTGAAGGTTTGCAGCGCGAGGGTCGTAGCAGCAAGGAAGGTTGGCGTCGGCGTCAACAACAAGAAGTCGGGTTGAGAGTCTGCAAATTCCGCCACCTGTGTTATTATTGACCTTGCAGCCTCTACGCAGGTCGTTTGGCTCTGCAACAGTCGTGTTGTACTAATCTTGGCCTCGTGTTTTTGAACTTCGTTGCTGAAAGATGCTTCTGGAAAGAGGAGAGACGCCCGTAGAAGCGTTATTTGAGCCTAAAGTTCCGTAAGTAACGAGGAGCGAAGATATAGCCTATGAGCACTCACTTGGTGGAATTGTAGAGATAGGAATACGGCGAAAGACCGCTCTTCTGAACTCTTCACAGCATTTTGACTAGCTTTCGCATCATCTGAAGCCTCGTCAAGCCAATCTACTAGGGCCTGATCTAGTTCCGAAATGCCTGAGAGGAACTCTAATGCAGTCTCTGCTCTGCGCTGGAAGATGTGCTCACTGATCTTACCAACTAGCAGAGAAAGCGAGACCCATCTGATGAAGCAGGGGTCGAGGCCGCTGGTCTTGTCAGGCAACGGTTGGTCACAGTCTGTAATCTCGATAGCGCTCGGCCGGCCCGTCTCTAATTGCATGGACTTCTCCAAAGCATAGCAAGCCCACCAAACTCGGGAATGCAATTGACGGTCGACCTGGTTGCCGGAATCTTTGGTCGGATTTGATATGATGATCTTGCGATGAAAGCCTATTGAGTAGCCGATCCGTATAGCCTGACCGAGGAGGTGCCAGCATTGTCCGTCTTTTCCTACGAAAAGTTAGTGACGAGTTTTGATGAGATGAGCCTAAGGATTTGAGGATTTCATAAAGTTGGCCTAAGGCATGGGAAATTTAGGTAAATTGGTGGTCTAAAAGTGTGAAGAGTTTAGGGAAAATGAGCCAAGGTTGGGGCGATTTTGACGAAATGGTCTAAAAATATGAGGAATTAATTACCTCTTGCGCGCATTGCGACAGCGAGTAATACAAGCGCTTGCACTGAACTCATATAAGGGAAGCTGAGCAGGTGGCTAACCAGCGAGTAAGCCCCAGTGAGATAACCAGTTGCCGTTGGCGATATTTGGCCTTCGTGATCATCCATACCGATGCTTAGCACAGCGTAGACTGCGACCAGAGCGGGCGCATCCACTGAGGTCACCGCGCCTTGTAAGCCATTCGGGGAGGTCTGTTGCAGCTCGGAAAATCGCAAAACGTCGGATATAAAGGCTGTATGATCGAGGACGGGGACGAGAGGATGCGTGCGACTAAAATATTTCTTCAAGCAGGGCTCCATGACCGACATGCTAGGGAGGTCTGGGAGGATTGGCACTAATGGGAGGGCGTATTCTTCTGTAAAGCACATGCCCCATCGAAAATGACGCCCAATTGGATCAAAGCCTCGTCGCTGGAGGAATAGGTCGATAAATCGGGTGAGGCATTGTAGGCTGCTGGAGCCCATGTACTACAACCACCAAGCTCAATTAGTATGCAGGTTGTTGAGAGGAAGCCCGACTACTGACCTTGATGCGATGGGACGATTCGTCGGTATTCATGACCACATCAGGTCTATCATTCGTCTGCCCATCTGTTGCAGTTGTACCACTGTCGGGCGTGCTTTGACTCTCTTGATACGCGCGCTCAATCCACGATGGGTTCCTCTCTTTGCTCCCATTGATCGAATGTTGCGACCCTACAATAGAAGCAGGGGAGCTGTGCTGGCTCGTAGTCGTCGCGATTGAAGCCCGGCGCTGGATCGGCGATATTGTAGATGATGTACTCTGCGAGCTCTTATGTGGCCATTTTCTTACTAGAAACCGTCAATTCTAGGCCTGTCATGTTCTGCGACAACGGGTATCTCCTACCTGCCGGGCCATTGGGTCTTCGCGGATCAAAGGTTTCACACTCATCACCGCGCAACACGCAATTGCGGCACTTGGGCGTTGTCGCGTCGCATCGGACTTTGCGCTTGCGGCATTGTGTGCAAGCTAGTGATAAACGGCCACGTTTTGATCGCGGTGGTCTCGGTGAGAGGGGTTGAGGAGGTTCTTGCGATTGCGATACTATTTCCATCTTTTGGCTAGGGAATGGCAGAAAGCCCAAGTACTTGGATCTTTTGATCCTAAGGGATGAAAATCCTGAGGTAAGTTTAGGATAATTTATGATGAACTTAGCAGGCTCTTTGGGGAGTTTTTGCGCCACCTGGTTCAGAGTCTCAATGGAAGCTCCTGTCACTCCTGTCAGGCTTGGTTCAATTGAACAGAGTCCAGATAAAGAAAGATTCTGCGTCTCGGTGAGAGGTTTGCCGAGGGCGTTGTCAACAATTTGTATCCCCCGCAGTCACTACAGTATGACCACAGGGCGCTATCGCAGTAAGTCTCCGGGATAAAGTGCACTAAAAAGGTGTTCCCCCGCCCTAAAACCTGACACCTGGGTCGTAAGTGACAGAAAAGCTTGGACAGATTTAGGATAATATAGCCTAAGCTTAGCAAAACTTTGAGCAGTTTATTTTAGCCCCCTCTCGAACAAAGAGAGACCTCCCTGAGCTAGCCCCGCATGACTGGGCATCTCCGAATCACGGAAGAGCGTCGCGGCTTCAGATCATAGGAATCTTTTTTTTCGTTTCTCGCGGGGTAGAGTCTGGGGTCTGTCCTAATAGAGATTAGATTGTCCCCATGATGTTCGAGGCCCCGGGATAAGTTGGTCATGTCGAAATGTGCTTGCTTTCATTGGAGATGAGCTTTGGGCTTGTTGATCGCTAAACTTCGGCTCGATTCGGTTCGGAAAATGATAACCTCTGAACCGAATCGAGGGGTTGGCCGCTTCAGGGTGCGACGCATATTGAGACCTATGATGAGATGCAGAAAGACTTGTCAAAATGTAGACGTTCTTGTGATGCGCTGGTCTAAACCTCAAGCGTATATGTTACCCTAAATTGATGTCTCGCTTTTTCTTGCACGTTCTGAAGGGATCTCGGAATGCCTGCGCTTCGGGGTTGGTGAGACTCCTGTCGAGTGAGCATCAGCATGTCTTTCCAAACAGCAACATCATTGACCAGATTTTTCGCTTGTTGACATACTCAGCCAGGCTTCCAACTTTACCATAGATGATAGCAAGCTTGTCATTCAAGTAGGCGAGAACTGTGGCATTTGGTAGACCATAAGAAATCGTCATTCAGAGGAGTTGAGTATGTAGGTTTGTCCTGTTTCGAAGGTACGTGTGAGTAACATTACAAACAAAGAACAATTGTTCTTGACAAAATTACAATCAACGCAAACTTATCAAGTCCGGTCCGTATCCAAACGATTGCAAGACAAACGCAAATGCTTCCATCGGATTGGCTACCTAATCGTTTGGCCAGAAGCAATGTTTGTCGCTGGCAACCTGGCAAAGTGTGACATAAGGATAACAATGCGCTGCATTGGTTGCTGTATAGTGGGAGTCAAATTGCCCTGGGCTCATATATGTATCATCTCTTCTCTCCCGCGTCCCTTCTTCTACTTCCAGACCTTTGTCTTTCCTCCTCAACCATTTACCCTCATGCTCATTCCTTTATTAGCTACTTTCCGATATATATTATACAGTCCTTATGAAACCTTAGCAGAAGGCTTTATTCCTAAAGTCAAGTTCATTATACATAAAGGCCGTACTATCTATCTATAATAGAGCAAGATGTTCTGAAACCGCTATACATTTCCGACAAGTACCTCAGGCCTGGCTAGGGTATCCATATGCGAGTTTAAATCTATACAGAAGATGCAGACAAAGAGTCTCACTAGGTGAGCGCAATCGAGATGATCCAAGCACAAGAAAGGTTCGTTTTCTGGAAAACGCTTGTTGAAACTTCTATCTAACTTTCTTCCCGGCAATGAAGGTTGTCTATTTTCAGGTCAATCATCTAGACCAGACTGCCAAATGAGTCCTGTGGATTGAAGTCAACATTGAGCCTCTTGCAAGATCGACATAAACTAGAACTTTCTCAAGTTGTGGCGGAAGTACACCGTTCAAGGACTACGCTTTCTACAGGAATATTATTACCCCAGAAGCGTGGAGAGCAATTATACCTATATCGACACTTATTTAGCCCTCGATTTATGACGCCGGCTACACTTGAAGACGAGGGCGGAGTACCAGATGTAAACGACGACGACCAGGAATGGTGGGACTGAAATCATGTGCCATGATGTGCGCGGGTATTCCGACGCTGTATGTCGGTTTGTTTGCCCCTCGTCATCACCATTACAGTTGCCGTAATCATCGAACGGATGTGAGTATACCAGAATCGCTTGAGAGGAGGACAGGGCATGTAATATGTAAGCGATGGCAACGAGGATCTGGAGACTGATGAATGCCTACGATGACACTGGTGGAAAGAGATTATGGTACAATTTTGAGACTCTGGGGAGATTTCACTACTGATCAGGCGTATTTATTATGTAAATCTGCCAGAAACTCTTCTCAAGACCTAGGAGCGCAAAACGTCGCAGAGGTGCCGGCGACAGCGATGGAGATGGACGATGTATAACAATGGTGGAAAATCCTTCTTTATATCTATCTCTGCACCTCGATACTGTATGCTCCCTGAGTCTTTTATCTAATACACTTATTCCCCCAGCCCTGCTTGTATCAACACTTATCGCTTTGCTGAGCCTCACTTGCTGCCTCACTGCTTACCTCCTCCACCTTCACTGGCTTTGGTTTGATGAATACAGCCGCGACAAGCATCAGTCCACATAGAGCAGTGTAGAATGCCCACATAACCCGTAGACCACTGACATATCCATGCTTGTCAGTCTCGCCCTGTGCCTTGTCACTAGACACAGCCGTCAAGTTGCCACCGTGAACAGTTCGCTGGATCAAAACCGTTCCAACAACAATCGATATCGATACAAAGAGGCCACGCATGAAAGTGTATGCTGACATAGTCGCTGCCATATCTCGCTGGCGCACATGGGTTTGGAGAGCAATCATAGGGTTCTGGAAGAGTACACCGCACCCTAAACCTGCGATCACTTCCGCGACGACTAGCTTGGGCCATTCCTTGCGCTGGCCGAGGCTGATGAAGAGGCCAATTCCCAGAGTCATTAGTGCGGCCCCAACCAAGATAATGAGCTTATAGTTGCCTGTCTTTCTCACTATCAATCCTCCAACGCCTGTTGAGATGGACATCGGAAGGATCAGAGGGAAAAGCGTGACTCCGGATATGATGGGTGAGAAGCCCAGAACCACTTGGAAGTACAGGGGCAAGAAGTAGTCGCAAGCAATGAAAATGAAAGAGTGGAGGTTGGCTACCACGAAAGCGGCGATATTGGTGGTGCTCTGGAAGATTCGAATGGGAATTATCGGGTTCTGAGCGAACTTAGCCTCCCAGACCATGAATATAGCCAAGATAACAACTCCAAAGACCAAGAGGCATATAACGAAAGCGGCACTCCAGGGTGCAAGTCCCCCTGAGCCAGCCTCAAGTCCATAAAGGAAGCAAATGGTGCCGCCGATGATGAAAGCAAAGCCAGGCCAATCGAGGCTTCGCAGCCCATCAACAAGAGGTTCCTTCTCGATGTCGACCTTGAGCAAGAAAAATAGTCCGATCAATGCAATACCCTCAAAGGGTAAGTTGATGTAGACTGGTAATGTCAGTAGTCATCCAAACGGGATATGTGGTGCAAACCTACAACACCATCTCCAAGTCACTGTCTGAGAGAAGACACCACCCAAGACGGGTCCAATGGCTCCAGCCACGCCAAACACTATTCCTGTTATGCCATAGTATTTGGCACGGTCTTTCAAGGGAAACAGATCTCCGATCAGGATAGTGATAAGTACCATGCAACCGCCACCTGAGTTTAGTTAGCAATGTGCTGTTGTTGAATAGAAGATCGAGTACAAACCTCCAAGCCCCTGCACTGTTCGTCCACCTATCAGCATTCCACTTGAGCTTGCCAAAGCACAGATGAGACTTCCAGCCATGAAAAGGCCAGTGGAGGTCATCATACTGGCCTTACGACCGACGATGTCGGACACTTTCGCCCATACAGGCGTCACCGCTGTCGTAGACAGCGTATACGAAGAGCCTATCCATGCATACTCGCGTGCCGACACATGAAGCTCCTTGCCAATAGTAGGAAGCGCGGTCGCCAAGATGGTAGTATCCAACGCACAGAGGAACAGGGTCAAACAGAGTGAAAGAACAACAAGACGACGCTGAAGTGTCTTCATGGGCGGAGGCTCGTACGATGCTCCAGTCTCAACGGGCTGGAGACGGGCGCCGACAGAGTCTTTCTCGTTTGGCTGTTCATCTTGGGATGGCTGTGGCTGTGACTGTTGAGGCTCTGACATGATACGCGTGATGTTACAACCGAGATTTTGGTCGAACAGGAACTCGTGATTTTGTAAACAGGAGAATATCATGAGAACCACTTATTCGAGATTGGTAGCGGCTCGGTTGGTTTCGGTTCGGGATGTAGATTCCGAGGGGGCTGCATGATCTTCGAGTACCGTGCCGATGAGAAATGCCATAATTGAGGGTTGCATAATTGACTTTTTGAGACAAAGAGAGGGGGGAAACAATTGCAGAATTTTATTTGTGGTTAAACAAAGGAGGTTGTGGGCGTGGAATGCTTTGAACGGGGGGAATTGGATCTCAAATGTCTTGGGTTCTTGTAACATCGTGGGGAGCCAAATGTGACAAGGACCCCATGGAATGAAATGGCACCTTGAACTTAACTTAATTGAGTGTTTACCGATGCGACTCAATTTTTAATTTATCGATAAGTCCTAAATTTAGATAGACTACTCATGTTTAGAAGAAATGCGACTCTAACTTAGGTTTCGGAAGCTTATGACTTTATTCTAACCACTACATTACCCTGGCTGAACTCAATCGGATCGCTGACCCTGGAGCGCGATCTTTCAATTGACCAGGTAAGAGATCTCATTACTTCCAGGTCCAACTTGGGTTAAAAGAAATGGCGCAATCTTATTGCCAAGGTGCTTGAAAAGGTGGATGAATGGATGATCTGGCAAAAATATTCCCTTGAACAAAATGACAGCAAAAAAACGTGGTTCCGCCCGGGATCGAACCGGGGACCTTCTCGGTGTTAACGAGATGCCATAACCAACTAGACCACGGAACCGTGTTTCTTGATGACTCATCGAGTGCTGAGGGGCATTATATTGGCAAGAAGCTGCCACTGCAACACGCTACAGACCTTCGACTTACAGTAGCAGAACCTCAAGCTCGGGTTTGGCGACATCGGTCGCGTTATTTCCATCTTAAGCGCAACCTCTAGAATCTTCGTGCCGACTCATCGAGTGTAATTAAGCTGTTGGTGGTGGGGTTCAATTGGTGAACGAGCTATACGAGGCACCTTGATAACTTCATATGTTTACGGGTAACTGGGGACGATCTCATTCTGTCACAAATACGTCACGGCGACAACCTCACAGAACATCGAAGACACACTTTAACAGATTAAACTGAATAATGAAATGGGTATTATGATTGAAGTAAAGTCTATAGTAAATTAAACGCTGTAGCGCCAACCAATTTTTCGGGATTCCAGTCCCATTAATAACTTTTATGAGATGATTATGTGAATGATTGCTTGGTGTTAACTCTGTCAATGTCGTAAGGGTTGCCCTCGTACGACATGCGACGCTGGCTAACTGAAGCCCGCGACGCACGAGAAGCATGCGATCTGTGCGATCGTGTAGACTGGTGCGACCTGCTCGCTGTGATAGGAGCGTAGGCAGGCTCATCAACCTCAGTTGAAGCATCGTCGTCAAAGTTCTCCTCTTCAGGAGCAGCCTCTTCATTCTTCTCTCCCTCCTCCTCAGATTGGGGAGCAGCGGCGTCGCTTTGTAACTTGCGGATGAAAGCAGCAGATTGAGCAGCGAACTTGCACTTTTCGCGGATGGCAGCGCCGTACTTGTAAAAGAGGAAAGGGAAGGGAACGCAAGCCAGGGCAAGGAAAGCGGGAATTGAAGAAGCCCAGTGAATGCCAAGGTCTTTGTACATGTAGGTTGTGAAGAGAGGGAATGCGGCACCGAAGAGAGATCGGAGAACCGAGTTGGCAGCCAGGACGGAGGCGGCGAAGATGGTATAAGCGTCAATGAGATAGTTCATGATACTGAGGAAGACAAGAACCATGCCGAAACCGAAGGGCACGCCGGCTGCGATACTAGCCATCCAGTGAATGTGACGATCGTTGGTCCAGGCGAACCAGAAAAGACCGATGGGCAGACAAACAGAGCCGATAAGACAGGCAGTGAGACGGGCCTCAGGCGGGGCAAAGCCACCGTGCTTCTCTTCAGTCTTGATGTAGCGCTTGTTCTGGGGAATTGTGTATGCGACGGCAAAGAGCATGCCAACCATGATACCAAGAAAGGCCAGGCCGCCAACACCAGCGTTCCAGCCACGGTCCTGCTGGTACACAATAGGGAAAGCAGCGAAAAGCATGTAGAGGGTACCGTAGACGATAGCCATGTAGATGGAAAGGAGCAAGACAATAGGCTCCTTGAAGAGCAGAATCCAGGGTCGTGACAGGGCAGTCTTGAAAGACTCGGCCAGGGTAACCTTACCGCGGTCGTGGTCAATCTGACTAACGTAGACTTGGCCTGTGATCTTGGAGAGCTTGGCGGCACGTTGACGGAGAAGGACAGGGGCGTATGTCTCGGGGACCAAAAGGGTACCGACAATCCAAAGGGCACCAGAGAAGGCACCGAGGAAACCCATGACCCAGCGCCAACCAGCGTTCATGCCGAGGAAGCCTCCAATGATGGGACCAAGGACGGGACCGAGGAAAGGAGCGGCAGCGAAGATGGCCATGGCGAGACCGCGCTGGGAGGCAGGAAACATATCGGCGATGGTACCACCGGCGTTGGTGAGGGGCGATGAGCCGAAGGCGCCAGCGAGGAATCGAAGAATCAGGAGGGTCTCGGCATTATGGGCGCCCGCGCAACCAGAGTTGAAGGCAGTGAGGGCAGCATAGGTACCGATGAAGAGGTATTGACGACCGAACATCTCGCTCAGAGGCGCCCAGAGGAGGGGACCAATTGCGAAACCCAAGACGAAGAGCGAGACACCAAGTGTAGCTACCTCCTGGCTGATATGGAACTCCATGATGATCTGGCGAATACCGCCCGTATAAGCCGACGACACAAGCGCGACAGCAAGGGTTGCGATAGCTACGATCATGGTGATAAACCATTTCTTGACCATGCTGAAGTTCATGGGGTTCCGAGGATCATTGGGAATCCATCTCACACGGTAGGGATCTGCCTCTGTACCTGAGCCATCGTACTTGTAATCTCGAACCTCTGGTGTGATGCCAGCCTGGTCAGCGACCAATCGCCAGTAGGGTATTCTTGTCCGCGCAGGGACTTCGATGTTTTCCGAGTCGCCCATCGTTATTGTCGTAATCTAATCGCCGATCGAGCGAGGCTGTGATGCGAATAGCGTTTTGGTCGCGTCGATTAGTGTTATTGCGATCTGTGCTGTGAGAGACAAGATCTATGTCGATCACCGGTGACTCGGGGTGCCAAGGGGACTTATAAACAAAGACACGGTTCCACATCAAGACGGGTAGAATTTTTTTATTAATCAACGACGTAACGAACACGACAAAGGGGTATAGTACAAATCTCTTCAATTCCATAACATGGGTGAGTCGGATCCGCCGACCGGCCATAAATCCCTGGACGGGCTTGGGCTCTCGTGGTGACTGGGTCCTTACGTTAAATCCGACAAGGGATGATATCACCAGCCGAGAGGCTAGAACCTTCTGGGTTACTTCTTTGTCTCGTTGTGGTTATGCCTCGGCTTGTAGCCTCTTAGCCTGTCGGACCCGGGACGGGCTTTCGGCCGTAAAGTATATAAACCCCGGTCGTGGTACCATGTTTTACGTCTTGAATCTGATCAACCAGGGAAATTGCGCGGGTTTGTGATTTGAAATACGTAACCCTTGCTATCGAAACGCACGAGTTTCTGATTTGAGTTCAATGATTCACATTTGCTTTGTAAAAGGGTTGTGTCGGGGTCATGACCGAGTCCGTCATGGGCGTACTCCGCGGAAAGTCCATGGACTCTGCTACGAAAACTTTGCGAAAATAGCCTCATTGGCTGAAATCTGTGCTAAAAATTCTTTGCCACGGAGTTGCGTCATGACTGCTTCCGAAATCCGGTTTGAGCTTAGCAATCCCTCTGTCCCGAGGCACAGATTTCGCCTAACCCAGGTCTTTTTCGATGGAGACGGAACTCACTGACTCGTGAACTCCTGTTGCTTTATCGCATGATCCGCTTATTAAACACACAGGGTAGATCTCTCGCATCTAGATTTGACTTTAAGATGGAGATAGTACGTAGTATCCAATCCTACAGTAATAATGGCCCGGAGATAGGATGGTTCGATCCAGTCGTTGTCAGGGATGCTAAAGTTCTCTAGGGTCATGGGCCGATTTTGTAAATTGGTCGTGTTCAACTTTAAAAGTCGCATCGCAAGCAAAAGACATGGATTCAACTTATAAACAGTTTCGACACCTTATGATGAGATTTTAATATATTCAGATAAGAGACAATAAAAATGAGACTTTGTTTGTAATTACTAGCTTGACTTCCTGCGCTTCTCACTCAGTATGACTGTTGGAAAATTGAACCGCTGCAGGGTAAGACAAATCCATGGAGCTGTCGTTGGATGTCACGCCAGTCGGAATCCCGCTGGAGAGGAGTCAACAATGACGCGTCTTTCAAGTTACAAAGCCCGGACAGTAACATCAGACTCCCCCAACTAACTCCGCTCTTGCATATACGTATGAGAGATGTCAAAGTCCTTGGCTGTTTCCATTGGGTTTCTCGGAGAATACCCATATTTTGGCAGCAAGTGAAGGGGCTCCAGATTCCTGAGACACAATTCTGGACCCAAAATCATCGAAACAGCTACGGTTCCGTGGTCTAGTTGGTTATGGCATCTCGTTAACACCGAGAAGGTCCCCGGTTCGATCCCGGGCGGAACCACGTTTTTTTTGTCCGTCGGCACTACGATCTTGCCAAGACGGCGCCATCCTTTTGCCAAGCAGAACCGAGACATCTTTTTGTAACAGTTCTTATCCATATTCCTATCAGATCTGTCAAGAGCGTATCAATAAAGGTCATTTTGTAGTTATCTGAGATTTTACGCAATCACGCTCCGTTGACAGCCTCCAGAGTCCTACACCGAAGGCGGTCAGAGTCATCAGATCATGCACAATTGATCCCATGCGCTGTGCTTTTAAGGCACACAGGCACTTTTTCTGAGCTAGAGCGATGCGTAGGAATATGCAACGTTAACATTGAATCCGTCCAGACCATTCCGTTCAATAGTTTTGCTCAGGCCCCCCGTCCAGGCTAGCCCTACGCAACCATAACCAATACCGCATCTAGTAGGGCCGAACCAGGAACCGATCAGGCTGGAATGAACTGTTGTTCTGAAATGCATGCACATACGTTGCACACAAGTTCATCGCGACTGGCTGGCTAATTCCCCTATGCACTTACATATCACATCATGCAACACATTCCGTGTTTTCACCACCAAATCCAGGCCTATACTCCGTAGTCTGGAACAAGCTGTTAAATCCTCAAATACCAGTGTTTTTGAAGGAACATCATGGCCTCACGTCGTATGACTGGCACTGCCCCGAATCAAATTTGCTCATTTTCCAAAGGACCACTCAGCCCCGTTATGCTAAGCACTAACGACCCTTGTCTGCCAGACTGTTAGTGACAAGCAAGGCACGTGCATAGCGAAGGAAGGCGCCTAGGAATACGCTTGTCTCAAGCAGAGTTTCCGATGCGAAGCAGCGAATCGTCGAGGAAGGTTTAAATCGCGGTGAGTTGAGGATCGGGCCGTGCGGTGATCCTTTCAGCCAAGGCATTTGGTATGTAAAGCTGAACTATCCCAGCGACGATCTTTATTCATCGCCAACTACATTTCTGTTTCTTTCTCAAACTCATCATGCATTCATCTTTCTTTACGTTGTTAATGGTGGCGGCCTCTGGCCATGCTTCTTGTGCGGCTACTCGCAAGTTCTCTCTCAAGACAACCTACGACTCTAGCAACTTTTTTGATCAATTCTACTTCAGAGATGTACGTCCTTAACTTCAAATCTGGGGAAAAAAGTCTGACAGAGTAGGCTGCGTACTTCGATAGTATTGACCCTTCCTACGGAGGTGATCCTACCCATGGATCCGTCAACTACCTGAGCAAGAGCAAAGCTCAAGCTGCTGGCCTCGCCAAAACCACCAACGGCCAAGTTTACATTGGTGTTGACTCGGTAAACAAGGCTAAGCTTCTCGGTTCGAGCAAGACCAGACATGGCAGAGACAGTGTCCGTCTGGAGTCCAAGGCTACTTACGGCAATGGCCTTCTGATTGCCGACATTGAGAACATGCCCGGTACTGCCTGTGGTGTTTGGCCCTCCTTGTAAGTCTTGTAGCTTAGATATCTTTACGAGGTATGGGACTAATATTCGTCACAGCTGGTCGTATAACTTTGATGAAGATCCGGTGGGTGAGATCGATATCATCGAAGGAATCAACGATCAAAGCCAAAACGTCGTCTCGTTGCACACATGCGGCGCTTGCAAGTTCACCAAGATTGGTGGTCTTGACGAGCGACCTAACTGCAACAACGGTGGAACCGAGTCTGAGCAATGCGAAGACGGCACGAACTAGTCAGTGATTCTGAACAAGATAGAAGAACCAAGCTAACTTTTACTCTCAGCGATGGTTGCGGTAGCACCCACGCCTCTGGATCGTACGGCTCGGCCTTCAACAAAGGCAAGGGAGGCGTCTACGCTGTGTGGCTCGAGTCTGATGCTCTGAAGATCTATTGGTTCAACCGACAGAGCATTCCTGCAGACATCAAGTCTGGAAACCCAGATCCTAGCAAATGGGGTACTCCTGCGTCACAATTCCTCAGTGGATCGGGATGCAATGTCGGAAAGTATTTCAAGGGACAGACCATTGTAAGTATACCAGTCGTCACATACCATCTTATGCTAATGCCAGTCAGATCATCAACACTGCGTTCTGTGGAGATAATATCGATCAGGACACTTGGAACGAAGAGTGCAAGGCTTCTACTGGATCCAAGACCTGTGATGACTATGTCACAAACCATCCTGAGGCGTTCAAGCAGTCGTACTGGCTCTTCAACTCGATCAAGTACTACCAATAGTTGTCATTATTGTCAGAGGCAAGGGTATTCCTCTTAATTTTGTATGCTCTCTGGAAAGTAGTTGAACCTCTTTACTCAATGCCATGTCATGGATCCAACTGTAGTCAACTTAAGATGCATTTAAAGCTTATTTATTTGTTGGACAAAAGATTAATCTGCCATCTTCCATCTTAGACCAACTCTGGATTGTATAGCCAATGCTCTGTACCGGTGTCGTTGTCAACATAGTCCAGTTTTCCTATAATAGCCCCCCATTTGTTGAACGCTTCATCCCCAGCATCGCGTCTAGCACCACAGGTTGCGCATTGCTTGAGATCTCTGCTGTTGAACTCACCACAAATCTTCTTCTTCCCCTTGTATTGCTGGCAAGCCCATTCGTGGACCTTGTCGTCTAAGCCAATCTTCTTAATCCACCCGGTGGTACTGTTGGCCGCCATGGTGTTTCCTCGGTTATGTATGAGTATTGTTGAGTTGGAATGGTAGGCTTTTTGGTTTAGTATAAGCTAACGGAGGCGTTCGGCGTTGACTTATATGTTCAAAATAAACCTTCACGTGGACCATGCAGACAAAGTCTTCACTGTGATGCTGTGTCTTGCTGTAATCGTGATACTGTGTGATACTGTTGTGCTATGCATTGATGGACAGGAGAGCAGCGTGTGAATGAGAGCGATCGAGTTAGTGATACAAGTCAGTATTCGACTGCAGGGAATAATGCAATCAGAGCCTGGACATAATCAATGACTTTTCGCAGAGCTACTCTTATGATCTTCCACGATCTTTACTGGTGGAAATGCAAGCACACCAATAGGGTACTTGAGCCATTTGAACTACAAAGGTTGTGTCTTTCTCGTTTTGGAATTCTTTGTTCTAGGCGTGAGTTTTTTATATCCCACGTGTCAAGACGTTGCTTATGATTCATTGTCAGCTGAAGCTTATGACATCTCAATGAGAGACATCAAGTCACAGAAAAAGTAACTCAAGAGGTGTTCTGAATTCTCATGAGATTTATGTTCTGAATGAGATTCTAGGAGTCTTGTCAACTCGAACGATCATACGATGTTAATTGTTCAAACTCTGGGCTATGTTGCTAACAGTGGACTCTGACAATGACGATTTGCAGATAATTATACATTCAATACCCCAGATTCTGGGACTCTTGTAAAATAAGGCCAATATTGACATCTGAAGAGCTTTTGTGTAACGATACAAAACAATTTGGGCATGGGAGCCCCGATCTCCACAAAAGATTTTTGTTTTGACTTTGGTGGGCGACAAGAATTTAAGCTACAGGCAGCGATGGAGAGCATATCTCCGTCTCTCCATCAAGCTGGACATCTAAAGACTTGATTCCTTACAGACAAACCGTTCAATAGGATGTAATGCTGACGCATGTACCTGCCTCACAGAAGGGAGTCGCTTCATCACAGTCGCTGTCCAAGGTACATTCAGCAGCAGCCGCAGAAGTTGCAGTGGAGGCGGTTACTGATGAAGTTGGTTCTTCGGTTGTGGTGGTGAGCAATGCCGTGGAGCTATCAAGGGCAGCTGAAGTCTCAGTCGAGATAGAGAGTGAATCGATAGTCTTATCAGCGGTAGCAGTCTCGGTTGAGCTCAGGCCAGTGGCGGATTCGGTGAAAGACTTGCTGACTGTGATAACCGAGAACGTGGCGGTATCAGCAGTGGCCGTTATATTGACGGTAGAAGAAGAAGGCTGGCATGGCCCAGCGTTGACGCCGTTGACGGCGAACAAGGCTAATACGCTAGTGAGAAGTTAAGACAAAACCATGTAAAAACGAGTGACAGACACAGAGTAGAAGATAGGGTCACTAATCCGTACGCCGGTGGGCGATAGAACAAATTTATTCCACAGCAGGCCCCTTTAATTATTAACCTATGCTTATTTACATGACGGGTTTGCGTCGCTATTCAGCACTATTGATTATTAGTGGCTTGGTGTTAGAGCTGAAGCTGAATGAGAGCTGATGGTGACCGTGTCATGGCTTGGCGGTATAGGCGCTGTTGGAAGTCCAAGGCCAAACAAACAGAAAAAAAAAAAAAAAAAAAAAAAAAAAAACAAAAAAAAAAAAAAAAATCGAAGAAAACCCACAAATAAAAAAAAACACTTTCTGTTCTCAGTTACCAATGGTATTACTTAATAGCTACTGTTGGTAAACCAAGAGTTGGGGCTAAGAATTAAGGACACTGGTCCATTCTGGGATTGGATATTGCTTTATTTTGAAAAGTTTAAAAGGCTAGGAAAAGGTTAGGAAGGTTTGAAAGGTTGGGAAAGGTTCTAGAAGGTTGGGAAAGGTTCTAGAAGGTTGGGTTAGACAGGAGTTTTGGAGCTTAAGGTTAACACAATAATGGCCTGAGTTCCTCCTGGTTGTATGATCTTATAGAGCTTAGGCATTCAATCGAATCTACACGCTCTTCTAACATCTTTCTATATGTGACTGTATGAAAACAAGCCATAAAGCGCCGCCTCCCTTGTAAAATTACAGACATCAGATAACTCGGAATGCCCTCTTGTAATTAATATGTTGACAAAGAATTTAATCTTATGATATGAACACAGTGACAGATATTGTGAGCCGGTTACCGTCTTGAAATAGTTTATTGATGAGAAAAATACATCATTCATTATCATAAAGGATCAGCGCTCATGCTGCGGAATGCGCTGCATAATAAACTTGAATCCCAGCTAAAACCGCCGACACAACAGTAGCTATAAAGATCACTAGGCCTATCCAAAACGTCCAGTACTGAATGGGGTTTCTATAATCTTTGAATATCGTATTCCAGCTTTTAGGCGGATTGATAAACTCTTGTGCAAGTTCGATCAATCGATCATGGTAGAAAACGAATTCTTTCAGTCGAACTCTGCTTCCTGCTCGATCTCGGATGTCTCCTGGGTTTCTGACTCTAAATGAGTAAAGATTCTCATTCTGACTCTTGAGGAATCGATTTGTGGATATATTGTAGCGTGGAAACAGTAAGTCCAGTGATCTAATGGTTTCTTGTATAACTTCGAGTGGGATAGGAAAAGGACAACTGCGCTGACGTCAGATCTGTGGAGGTGGCAGAGGCTGGGTACTTACATCTTGGGTTGATTGTGAGGCTGAACATTTGGGTCAGGTGTATGATCCCTTCTCCATCTTTGCACGATATCTCGAGCATCCAAAAGCCACCTATTCTGAGTGAAAACTGAAAGATCACTATAATCAGAGTCAAACTCCAAATGCTTGTCAAGCTGCGTTATCCAATATGCAGTGATATTAGTGAGCTTCCTCATATTTGCTACTGTCAATGGATGTGTCAAACAGGATTGGATCTGTATTGTCTCGCTCGTCATCTCGGCCATGAGTTCAAAATCCCTTGCGGGGTTTCCCTGTCCGCTAGGGAACTTTGGTGCTTCTTCACCGGGATAGAATAGTCCGTGGACAAAGTCGCACAGCTTCCTCCTTCCCCTCCAGCCTGTACTATGCATCTCTGCGATGGGGGTCGGGTCTACCATTAGCCATATGCGTATTACTCCATCTAATAAGTGTTTCAAGATTGTCTTCTCTCTTGGAAGACCATCAACCTGAATGCCGAGTATGTCCCCGGTCTGGAGTTCCTCAAGCACAGTCTCTTGATTGATGTAGGGATTGCTTTTGAGTTGGGGAATCGTGCTCAAAGCCACAGCGATTAGCTGATCGGGTTCGACTTTGAAAAGTAAGTCCCTGAGCTCTTGGGAATCGTTCAAGTACTCAATTTCAGCATCAACAACAAGAAAGTATGCGTCGTAGTCTTTGAGGTATATCTCATTTTGTTGTCTTTCGAAAAGAACCTCAATCAAGTGGGCTTTGCGTGCTTGTTGCAATGCCGACATCTTTCAAAAACTCTAAAGACCAAAGACACGTTACAGAATTTGTCGTTTATGAGGCCTCGGTGTCGTTACAGGACACGCCGATAAAGTATCCGATAATCAGGTTGGCTAGGGACCAAGAAAAGTGAGATTAAAGCACATCACAGATGGTAGGACGTTCAGCGTGACTGAAATTACACAAAAGATTGCAGGTTTGAAGTAGGCTGTCCAGACTCCATATAATATTTGCACCTTCATTGGCTAAGTCTAACAATATCACTGTGATTCCTCTTCAGCTTCTTCCAGTTCGGCGGTTATTTTCAGCCGTAGCCCAAAACCAGCAAATCATATACATCCTCAGAACATGGATCATGTCACTTGTCTCAGCCATCTATCAGCCCCTCAAATCGACCAAATCAGCCTTCGCCGGCCCTCCCACCTTTTTCACCATGCATAATAACGCGAAGGTCCTCGCAGACTCACCTAAAGCTGTTCCAGACTGAATCACTATGTCCATCAATGGCGCCCTCTCACAGTTTCATTGTGGTAGGTAGGAACGGCGAGGAAGTGCTATTTACTTCTGGCAGCGCCTCTGGCTCTTCAACATCCAGCCTTTTGAGTTTGCTTCCTTTAGGGTCCCAACTACGAGATGGATTTCACGAGTTACTTGCACATCTACTACTCCAACCACAGACCCTGGACCCAGCAGACCGCAGGAGATGGCAAGACCATCGAGAACAGCTGGCCCGTCTCATATGGAATCATACAGCTCGACCATATCAGATACGACAGGATACATCATACGAAGCAAGGCTTATCGGAGGAAAAAAGGTGGTCCTCATTGGCTGTAAGACCAGAGAGGCCAAGAATGAGGTTAAGAGCATTCTAATCGAATCTGGAGCAATGCATCTGGTTCGTGAGACGTTAGGGTTCGACAAAATTCACGTTGATAGGAATTTCAAGGGACATCTAGCCAAGGTTTCGACGGTTTCCGGCTTGGGCTATGGCTCACGCGACTACCATAATCACCCAGTCCTGGGCATGTCACTGGAGATTGAAACTTCAGGTGACGGCAAAGGACACACTTCCTTTACAACGGTTGGGGGGGTCATTCTCATTGATGAGAAACCGTACGCCCTGGCTACTGGCTGCCCATTCTCCGCGGATACTAAGGAGAACCATGGAGGTGATCTAGTCGTATATTCATATTCAGGTGACGGAAGAACCTGGGACCCGACCAGGGCACCAGAAGTCATTCGCAAAAGAAACGAGGACTCTCGCCAGACTGCAACCACTGACTGGGCCCTAGTCGCTCTACCTGACGATCAGATACTGCCGAACTCCATGGCCAGTGCGGAACATATGGCAGACTGGCCTTGGCCAAAGTTTCCCCGTTGCTTAGAACTTCTCCTGCAGAAACACATGAGTGAGCAGGATTTGGCACATTGCATGAACCAAGAAGGTGGCAAGGTTGCCTGCCTCACATTTCCAAGACCCCCATCTCATCCTCGCCCAGGCTATATAGCTGCAGGAACATCTTGCATCGTTTTGAATGGCACTATGTATACAGTTCTGACAGTCAATATGTTGGCTCCTCTAGGTAAAGGCCCCTCCACAGCTTTCCCTGTTATCCACTAATTTCACAGAATATGGAGACTCTGGATCCTGGGTTGTAGTGGGCAACTCAGTATGTGGAATCATCATTGCCGGGACTGGAAAAGTCGATGATGGAGACCCTGATGAAGGACACTATCACGCCAATGAGGTGTTCTCGGCTTATATGTTGCCCATGAAGGACGTCTTAGAGAGTATTTCAGAAAACCTTCAGGTCAATGCCTCGCTTCCAACTCTTACCGACTATCGAATACATTACCTTAAAAAGCAGGCCAGCAGATGGGACGCCAATAATGTTCCGTCTCGACAGCTCGATATGGAGCTCCTTCTCGGTAAGCAGAAGCAAACAAGACGAGGTCAGAATTCAGAGCGACTGGAACTCGACATGCACCATATTAGTGTTCCAGTCATGTCAGCTCTTCCGCATAAGTTGAGCCGGACAACTCAATACATCTTGGAAGACTCATTGGGTCTCCGGTACGAAACTATTCAAAATCTTCTCCAAATCGGGATCATATGTCCTTTATCAGCAGCTTTCAGACCAGGACTTCGGCAATGGGCAATGGATTACCGAAAGCCACGATGGCGCAACAGACGTACATTTGTGTGCTCTGCTATCATTGAGTGGTGCTTGCATACAGAGGCAGGAGAAAACTTACTTGGCTTCCTTATATTTATTTGGAAAACTCAGAGGCCCCACGGCGAAAAACTGAAGAAAGACAAAGTTGACCAAAAGAGAAGGATTGGATGGCTCGTCCAGTTACTCTCATCACTTTTCGATACCATGACATTCCCAAAGGCTGCAAAGCCTAGCATCCAACAACTTCAGTGCTTTATATCTTGTTTGATCTCGGCTTTTAAAGACAAAGATCTTAAACATATGTATCTTGCTCCAGAGGCACGATCTGTAATTGAAATAGCAAATCCTTCGAGCGAAGTTTGGTCTACAGCACCCCCACGACGAGGATCATTGTTACTTCGAAGCTGGCGTCCCTTAAAAGCCTGGATACTTGGGACATCTCTAAGTAGCAATGTTATGGATGTTGACTCGGCGTTATTCAGTATGTCTGGCTCATCTCATACGTGGGACCATACCGTTGTTGTGACGGCACGAATCTTTCTGCTACTTTACAAGATATACCTCAGCGACAGAAAGAGAGTTCTTGTATATTGCGGCCAGGACTCATCCTGGGTAGCCTTCTATGCAGATGTAGTGCTCGGGCTGAACGTAAGCTGCCGACATTTGCATTCTGATGGCGCTCGCGTCGGGCATTCGGCATTCTTTAAATCCAAGTATAGAGATGAAAGCGAGCCACCAGACGTGGTGGTATATTTCAATTCCGGGCCAGAAACGGCGGGCTTGTGTGAGATTGTGGAACGAATCGACGTTGGTCAAGCAAACTTGATTAGGACTGATTGGCATAGCAGAGGTGTAACTACTAGTGTAGAGGCTGGCTTAGCGAAGTTTCGTGCAGGAGTGGAAAGTGGAGAACTAAAGATCACAAAGCCTAAAGCTGCGGGTTCAGGGTCAAGGCATAACTCTAGGGTTTCGGGCAGCGATTCATAGTTAGGAGATGCTTGAAGTTAGCGATGTCCGATATGAATATAATGCCCTACGCTTCACTATTTGGCCTTTATACAAGGCTTGCAAGACACAGGATTCTATCAGATACAATGCAAGTTGCCAACATCTCACTTGCGTGAGCTATAACCTATCTACACGCTGCCATACTGTTGTTCGATAAGATAAGTCCTCACGACATGGTCGGTTATATCGGCTATATCGGCTATATCGGTACCGCCGACTCGCTCGGAATATCAATTGTTCGTCATTCTTATCCTTCGATCAGATATCTGGAACTCTGATATACTAGATACGTCATAACTATGGATCATCAGGATATAAGTAGAGCAAGACCTCAATCTCTTGGCACGATGTGTATTCAAATTATCAGACTGTACAGTATTCACAGCAGACTTTTTTGCAGAATTACAAAATGTCAGATCCTAGATCACCACATCTCAAGAACCGCGATACGCCTCCTTGGGGTCTTTACCAACGCGAGAATTTTTGGAAACTGGACAACGGTGAAGTGCCACCTTTTAATACACGTATGACGCCCGCGACCATTTTTGTTCTTTGAAGCTGAATCTTTCTAGACCCTGATAAACTTGAGGAGCTCGCAAAGAAGAAGCTCACTGAAAATGGCTGGCTCTACGCCTCATCCAATGCAGGACTCTCTGATACGCATGTTGCAAACCGCGAGGCTTTCTTCCGACACAAGATTGTTCCCCGTCAACTTGTAGACACCAATGATCGATCTACTAGAACCACCATCTTTGGACACGAAGTTTCTGCACCTTTTGGAATTGCGCCTATTGGAATCAACAAGATCTACCATCCCCAGGGCGAGCTTCCTGTTGCTAAGGTCGCCGGAGAGCTCGGTATTCCGTATAGCCTCTCGACTGCCGGATCATGTCCAATTGAAGATGTTGCAGAGGCGAATGACGCTGGGCGGAAGATTGCTCAGAATAGCCAAGAAGCTCATCGCATTCCAGAAGGCCCTCGATTCTTCCAGCTCTACATGCCCCATGATGACGAGCTCACTCTGTCACTACTCAAGCGAGCTCATGAATCTGGATTCTCGGCTTGTATGTTGACTACAGATACTTGGCAACTTGGATGGCGACATGACGACGTTGCCACGTCTAACTACGCCTTCTATCGTGGCATTGGCGCTGACATGGGTCTTTCGGACCCTGTCTTCCAAAAGCGCCTTTCTGAGCAAGATATCGACCCAAAGAAGCAGCCCGCTGAGGCTGGAGCTCTCTGGATTGATAACGTCTGGCATGGTCGTGCATGGTCTTGGGAGAAAGCCGTCTGGGCACGCGAAAAGTGGCAGGAGATCAGTGGAGGAAAGCCATTCTTGATCAAGGGCATCCAGCGCGTTGACGATGCTGAGAAAGCAGCTGATTTGGGCTTTGAGAGTATTGTAGTAAGCAATCACGCTGGACGACAGGTTGACGGGGCTATCGGAAGTCTTGATGCGCTTGAGCAGATTGCTGCGAAGGTCGGCAATCGTATCGTCGTGACTTTCGATAGCGGCGTTAGAGGTGCAGCTGATATCGTCAAGGCTCTTGCACTCGGTGCTAGGTTTGTGTTTGTTGGGCGACTTTGGATCTGGGGACTCAGTATCATGGGGGAGCATGGAGTTCGACATGTACTGAAAGGTCTGTTGGCTGATCTGGATATTTTGATGAATGTTGCTGGGTTGAACAAGGTTGAGGATATTGACAAGACTCTTATTCAATCTCAGCTGGTGGGATGCAAGAGTAAGCTGTAAGGCTTAAACTGGCGGTTCGGGGAGTTCGGTCATTAAAAGTGCTATGAGGGATGGAAACCGGTCATTTGTTTTGTACATAGATGTAACTAGAATAGAATATTAAAGTGTTATTTCTGAGTACCTGGTAGCTTGCATTGCCAACTCTCAGCCTTGGTAGTGTTTCCAGATCCGTCCCATTTACTCTCATACGGGTATGGGCAATATTCTGTGTATGGTTAGCTCGTTGCTTGAACATCCTGAGCGGCATGGAAACTTACTTCTCTGCGTTATAGCCTTTCCCGAAGTCGTACCACTGCCAAAATTGGCTCCCACGATGGTATCAGGCTCTTTTCCTTCCTCAACCCATTTCGTCAAAGCCAGCAAGACATTCTCCTTCGCCGTGAGCCTATCCTTCTTTAATGGATATACCTGTCCAATATCGAATGCGCCAGGACCTCCTGAGCAGTGATACATCCCTGGAACAAAGAACAGTCGGTAGAATAAGTGCATCTCATCCAGCGTGGCGTTGAGGTTGGCCTGCACCTTGGCATAGTATTCAGCTGGTAACTTTGGCGTGATAGTCTGATCGGCCCGCCCATGATAGGAAATTATCTTTCCTCCCTTCGCATAAAACTTCTGAAGATCACCTTCAGCGGCGTTGACGCCACCTGGGTTGAGTTTGATGGCGAAGTCCATGTCTTTCACCGTAAAGTTGTGAGGTGTCCAGGTTGAGTCGTTGTAAACGGCACCACGCCAGAAGTCCTGGTTCCCAAGTTAGTTGCAAATTTTAATCTGCTCAAGGTTGACATCATACCTGCAAGACTTTGTAGTTCAACTCAGCAGTGCCGTTGATCTGGTTCGCGGAGAAGACACTCGTATCTGCACCAAGGGAGAATCCTGGATACACAATCCGAGCTTCTGAGTCGGCAAGCGGCTCATATGCCACTCTGACAGACGCGACTTGCTGCGGCTTCAGACAGAGTGAACTGTTGAGCAGCCCGGTACCACAACCCATGATGGCTGGGTCAAAGGAATGTGCAGCCGGGTTGTCAATGATGCCATCTTTGACGCCGTCCAATGGATCGAAAATCTCAATCTGTTTTGCGACAATGGCTTTCCACTGCTCTGGTCGTACATAAGCATCAGAGTTAAGATTCGGCCATCCGATTCGTCTGGCTAATATGCCCTTTGAAGCCACAATGTGAAGCCAATCAATTCCAGGAGCTCCAGCAAGGATTCCATCAAAATCATCGGGATAGAGCTGTGCATTCTGCAGGCCTTGACGTCCGCCAGTGCTACATCCTTGATAGTAACTTTTTGAAGCTTTCTTTCCATAATACTGCTCAACAATTTGCTTCGCGACTTCAGCTTCGACATGAATTCCTCGATGTCCGAAGTCGTTGATCACCTCGGGATGATTGAGAAAGAAGTCAAAGCCTTGCTCACCATCATGGCCAGTGTTGGTTCCAAAACTAGCGAATCCCAATTGGGCGCCGTTTTGAACGGACGGGAAGTCGATACACCCTCCAATGCCTCCTGTCCCTGTTGCCAAAAGACGCTTGTTCCAGTTGTCGGGGAGCCAAGCTTCAATGCGGACTGAGCTGGAGTCGCTTGTCGATACGTTGACGACAACTCTGCAGAGATCCGCTGTAATGTTCGCTTTGAAATTTGGGCCTCCACAGGACGCCACAGTGTTGGGAAGAGGAATCACATCGCCGAGTGAGTGGTGCTCGACTGAGGCAATAGTGCCGTTAGGAATAAGTAGGCTGTCTGCTGAGCATTTGGAATGAGCCTTTCCAGCAACTGGAGACACAGCCAGTGTCGCAAGTAGCAATATCGTTGTACTCATTGACGAAACCATCATAACCAAGGCTTGCCATGTACCAGGCTCAATTTATCCCGGTCTCGGGATGGCCTCACAGAATATCCCAGCATACTTATACATCTCGTCGGCAAAATACAAGAGGGGTCTCGGCAAACTTTCAGACCGACAACACGATCACGTCGGTCTTGTCAACTGCTCGTTCTGGTAGGTGGTATTGAAGATCTCCTGAGGGAAAAGAAGCCATGTAACCTCCGCATTTCGGCCTCGGCGTCCGTTGCCGAGACGTATTTCATCCGCAGTGTCATTCAATCGTCTTCGGGGAATTACTACACGATCCAAACCCACCGGTAGCTTTAAACAGTGATTATTCACCGATCAATTAACACCTATATCTTGGCACAGGCTAGTTCTGGTTCCGTCGTTTCCCCCGCGTTTTCTGGAACATGAAGCTTGTCAGCAGAAGCCATTAACTATGCTGACAGCCTCAGTAAATAATCTGACAGGACAATATTTGCTTTCATGAAAGCTCACATAGTATTGCCACTTTTTGCAGTACCATTTTTCACGTTTTGGCTACGTAGTATTTGCGTAAAAGGATGAACGCTGAAGTTGATGACGTAACCCATTTTGAGCTCTATGATATCATGCGATGGTGAAAAGCACGAAGTCGCGGCAACTCATAGCCCAAACTTTCCAGGAACCAACATATCTCGCAATCTCCAATCTATTAAAAACACGTCAAGTTCAACATAATGGTTCGAGTATTCATCACAGGGTCAACAGACGGCATCGGCCAAGCCGCCTCAAAGCTCCTCGCGGAGCAGGGCCACCAAGTCGTTCTCCACGCCAGAAACGCTGACCGAGCCGCTACAGCCAAAGCCGCCATCCCTAACGCTGCCGCCGTTCTCGTCGGAAATTTATCATCAATTGATGAGACAAAGAAGCTCGCCAAGGATGCAAACAATGCTGGGCCTTTTGATGTCGTGGTACACAACGCAGGCATCGGCTATGGCTCGACAGCCTCGAGGGAAATAACCTCAGACAAGATCTCAGCAGTTTTCGCGGTCAATACACTGGCGCCCTACATTCTCACATGTCTTATGGATAAGCCTAAGAGCAGGCTGTTGTTCATGAGCTCGGATAGCCACTACAGCGGTGACGAGACCCTTAAGAACGCGACTCAATCGCATTCATACGGCAACACGAAGCTTCATGACACAATGCTCGCAAAGGCTTTTGCACGGCGCTGGACCGATATCCAAGTCCTCAGCATGCATCCAGGCTGGGTCAAGACCAAAATGGGAGGAGGCTCAGCACCTGTTCAATTAAGTGAGCCAGCCAAGGCGTTGGCAAGCTGGGTAGCTGGGGAGGGACCATTGACAAAGGTCACTTCTGGTGCGTTTGTTACAACGAGCGGAGAGAACAGACCTCATCCTGGGGCGGATAATGTAAGCAAACAAGAGGAGTTGCTTGAGATTTGCAAGGATATTTCTGGCGTTGAGGTACCAGACGAGTAGAGTAGAAATGCAAAAAAGTTGCCTCGCTATTGCTCGCAATCGTTTATAGGAACAGCCCGATGCGGGGGTCGAACCCGCAACCTTGAGATCGCGTACTCGTAAGAGTCTCACGCTCTACCGATTGAGCTAACCGGGCGTGGCTCTGATTGGTTGGCGAGCGAGGTGCAATTGGGTCAGAGTTCATTTCCGTGGCGGGCGAGCTGCTGTTGTTCGCTGCTTTGCTGTAGTTCATATCGATCAAATGGATGTCTAAAGATATTTGAAATTTCTTGACAATGAATGCACATTTGTGAAGTGCTTCAAGCTTGAAGGTGTTAAGTTGGTCCTAAATCTCGCTGTAATGAGATGATGATAGTGAGCTGAAATATTGTTTGAACCATCAGATATGCGACAAAGAGTCCAGTCATTCGCAATATCAAGGCTTTACATACATATCTGTATCAGAAGAACTCGGGAATCAACCTGAACATAAGAATACAGTAAAAGAACAAAGCCCGCTCGTTCACGGCCCAAGTCCATGCTGCATTGCTGACAATAAATAAAATGTCTAGGGTAGTATCATCAGATAAGATAGCTTATCTTATCAGCACTCTCCACCAACCAGTACTTACAAGCGTCACTCAGAGTTCACAGCCAGCTTTCTTCCAAACTCTCAACGTTTCAACATCACTCAATAGCAAAAAGAAACACCTCCATATATCTCAGAGGCCTCACAAGCAAAACGAAGGGTCTGGCCGGGGATTGAACCCGGGACCTCTCGCAAGCTAAGCTGTAGGGTTTGCCCTAAGCGAGAATCATACCACTAGACCACCAGACCGAATCAGGCATTGCCGCACGTGATGCTTGTTGTTGGAGTCTAAGATCATAGCGTTGTGCCGAGGGTCGGAAGTTGGAGCGTGGTGGAGCGGATGAGAACCCGCTGGACAAGGCACCCTGACACTCCATTGTTCAGCGAGAAGTTACCTAACCTCTATTGTATTTTACTTGACAATGGATTCATTAGTCACGACGCTGGTGGAAAAGACCATCTCCTCAGTTCCTCCGTCTGGTCGCGAGAGAGAAGCCTGTTTATTCATGAATCCGGAAGGGTTCTTTCTGCGCCCTCCACCGACACCCCACCACTTATCATCCTTCATAACACCGGATGATCAACTATTCCAGACAATTCATATGGGCGCTGCCGTCGTCGACCCTGAAAAGTGGTTGCTAGTCGTCGATGGACTTGTCAGACGCCCCTTCGCTCTCACTCTGGAACAACTCAAAGCCTTGCCTCAAACTTCCGTAACGGCCTTTCATGAATGCTACGGAAGCCCCCTCAAGCCGCCAACTAGTAATCCATGGCGCATTGGTAACGTTGTATGGACCGGTGTACGACTTTCGACTATTCTAGCTCTTGCAAAGCCCCTTCCCGAAGCCCGCTTTGTCTGGTCAGAAGGTCTCGACCATGGAAAGTTCTTTGAATACGAAGCAGACCGCTACCAAAAAGACTTGCCCATAGTAAAGGCACAAAGGCCAGAGGTTCTTCTCGTTTGGAACATCAACGGGGAGTCACTGAGCAAAGAGCGCGGTGGGCCTGTGCGACTGGTTGTTCCTGGATGGTTTGGAACGAATTCGACGAAGTGGCTTTGCAAGCTTTCGCTACAGGAGACTCGTGCGCCTGGACCATTTGCAGCTGTGCTGTATAACGAGAAAGATCCGACAGATCCTCAGGGGGTGAGGATGCGGCCGGTATGGGAAGTCGAAGTGAACTCGGTGATTACGAAGCCAGTGAACTCAACGGTGATCTGTGCAGGGGAGGTTACGGTCGAAGGATGGGCTTGGAGCCATGATGGTGTATATACGGTAGAAGTGAGCAAAGATGAAGGACAGAGCTGGGCTCGAGGCAACGTTGAAAAGAAAGAAGACCAGGCCTGGCAAAGATTCACTGCGACGGTTGAGCTTGAGCCTGGAGTTTGGAAACTAATTGCTCGGGCAACTTCTGAAGGTGGAATGCAGCAGCCTTTGGAAGGAAGAAGGAACCACGTACATAGTATCACAGTAAACGTCAAAAGCTGACCTTACAGAACCATCTTGAACTTCAATTCTGGAGGTCTGTGGAATAACGCTCAGATAAGACTACAAAGAAGATTGAGGGTCTTTCTCGCTGCGAGGAGCATTGGCAATGAACAATAAAGAACCATAAAGAGATCCCGCGTCTGTTCTTCTTCTGCCCGCGTCGAGCAGTGCTACCTCTTTGTTCAAACAAATGGTCATAGCTCCCCACCACCCTCGTGACCCCCGTCAACCACTGCGAAATACAAAGGAAAACCACGAACAGAGACGCCCTCTGAAAATCTGTAAATCAGAGTCCTCTGTGCGCGAACTTATTTCCTGCAGTGGCCCAAGGATACCGACATAAATCAATCGGGTCATCTGCTCTTCGCTCTGTCACCAAACTTCGCAATCTCACAACACTTTTTCAGCTGAGTTGCCCATCATGACGAAGTTTGTACCCAAGTACAGTAATGAAGTCCAGCAGGTAAGTATCTCTTTCGTCTCTTATTGTCCTCTTGCTAACATTTACAGATGATGTTCGTCGCTGGCGAAACCCAAGAAATCGCCAACGAAACATCCGCCCTTGTCGAGTCGATCGTCCGCCATCAGATTATACACATCGTAAGCATCCCCTTCCCAATCATACACCATGATCTCACTAACCATTACAGCTCACCAAGGCCAACGAACTTGCCGCCCGCCGCGGGCAGAAATTCCTCACCCTGCCGGACATAATCTTCCAGATCCGTCACGACACAGCTCGCGTTACCCGCCTTCAGAACATTCTCCGGTGGAAAAAATGTCGAAAGGACGCTAAGAAAGCCGACGACGACGACGTGGATGATGCTCTTTCTGCTAGTGACGGTGAAGACACTTCCAAGAAAACCGTCGAATCTGCTGCTGCGCTCATGCCGTGGGATGAGGAGTTCATGTTCTCTGTTCGTCCTCCTGGCGGAGATGCTGATTCTATCCAAATAAGCGAAGAGACACGCCAGAGACTTACTTGGGCGGATGAGGTTACGCGCAAGATGACCGGCGACGAATACAAGAAATGGTGTGCTTATCGAAAGGCGTCGTTTCATCGGACGAAGGAGTCGCGCTTTCGGGAGTGGGCTCGTATCGGTGTTGTAGCTGATATCAAGAAGAAAGATGATTGCATCGAGATCCTTGGATGTCTTGCCGTGGAGATGGTACACCGTCTCACAGACATCGCCTTGACGATCCAGGCGGGAGAACTCACGGTCCAGCAGGGGAGGGATAATGAAGCGGCGACTGCCTTACAGTCTAGAAAGCAAGGGCTGTTCGTGATGTCCAACCCGCAGCGGACAGCAATCGATGTTGGGCATGTCCGGAAGGCGTTTGAAAAGACGCAGGCGAAGCCAAAGGGACGAGGATATCGGCTGAACGCTGTAGTTGGTCTCAAGCCTTTGGAGATTATCTGAGTTTGGAGAAGGGACGTATAGAGGATGGAGAATGGTCTACTTGTTTCTTTAGGATGAGATACACTTAGAACCTTATAGAGCTTTAGACGATAGACGATAGTCTCACGACTCAACAATCTCTTTCAGCGCCATCAACTCCGCATTCGTCCACTCCTTTACTTTGCCTTGCCATTTCCCTCCCGCACCTCCGCCTTTGATATCCTTGATCACAGCCTTGACCTTCTGAGCCATTGCATCTACAGCAACTTGATCACCTACAATAACAACAGGACCACTACCCTTTGGCTCCCCAATAGCAATAACAACCACAAATCCCGTGCCCTGAACAACATCCCTCGTCTCACCAACAATCTTATTAATAAAATCCGTATTTCCATCATGGCGATGAATGTAAGAGTTCATTCTGTTCTGCACGATGGTTCGAATAGCCTGCTCGCTCTCAAACTTTGCAACTTCAAGCAAAAGTTTGCGCTCAGATCGTTTCAAATCGGTGACCGTATCAGAAAGAGCTGTCGTTCGGGCTACCACTTCACTTGGGACGTTACTGGATGAGAGGAGCTTTGCGATGGAACTTATGGCGCTGACTGAAGATGTAGCAAGGTTGATGGCTCGATCGCCGGTTATGAAGGATAGACGACAGTTTTTGCCGTGGACGGATTGTGTTGAACCGAGGATGATGAGGGAAATGTGCGGTGTTTGGGAGAGGTGAGTTCCGCAGCATCTGTAACAGTCAGTAGTCAGTTTGACTGAAAGGTTATAGACATACGTGTTTGTATCAAGATCCCCAATATGAATAACCCTCACCACACCATCAGACTTATCATAATCACCCGGAAGTTTATCATGCTTCACATCATCCGGCGTCTCAACCCGAATCGGCAAATTCTCACGAATCAACTCCGCACACTCATTCTGAATAGTCTGTATCTCGTCCTCAGTCGGTTTCCTCGGTAAGTCAACATAATTCATGTTTCCTTCGGTACCCATTCCCCAACCAAGAGTCTTGAGATCATGGCGGTTTTGCATCACAGCGGAGAGAAGATGTTGGCCGGTATGTTGCTGCATATGATCCCATCTTCGTTTCCAGTCGACTTCTTGGCGTATTTTAGAGCCGGGGGATAGGGGTTTGGGGGAGTAGATTATGCAACGGAGGCCTTGGCGTTGAACGTTCTTGATGGGGATGGGAGTTTGATCTGAGCCGGAGAGGGGAGTTATTGTGCCATGATCCGAAGGTTGACCGCCACCTGAACCTCAAGTCAGAAGAACACCTTAAATCAATACGACGTGAGATCTTAAACCTTCTGGAAACAGCACCGAGTCCGCGCACTCAATTAACCACACATCATGCGAATGAGAATGGCCATTGCTCTTCTTTGACTTGTGAGCCTGCTTCGGCGCCTTTTCACACGAAATTACTTCGGTATCGAGAGTCTTGAGGTATGAATCTGATTGACATGACAAATCACCGACGACGCGGCCTTTGTTGGTTTGCTCTGGATGCGCCATGTTGATGATGAGATGCCAAGAGATAAAGACCCATTGAGTTGAGATGTTTCAATGACGTAGTGGGGTATGCTGACAAAGACGACGACGTGTCACTTGATCAGCTGAGATTTTGAAGCGATTTCGGGGAGGTTGGTTTTCAATATAAGCATCTTTTCAGCACTTTCTCGTGAGACTAGCCTTATAAACTTGGCTTACATATTCGCAAGATGATTTGGAGTTGATTTTGACTTTGTGTAGCGTTGAGTTACTCTGCACCTAGCGGTCTCAGGGCTACCGTCGTTGTCCGAGACTAATTTGCTACGCTGGCTTTAGTCCCCCCAATCGACAAGATCCAAGATCCATAATACAGAGTCGGACAAATCTTTTGAAGACAGCATAGAGTAATTAATAAACTACATCAAGTCTCGGGCCGCGGCTTTCAAGCAGCTTCATTTTAGCAACCATTGCTTTATTCCCTTTCTCCAACGACGTCAAATCAAACCAGCCCAGTCTCCAAAAACTGAATGAGGTCCTCCTTCTGATCGCTCTGAAGATCATTGATCTTTTCTCCATTCTTGTACATGTGGAATGTCGCAGGTTGCGAAACACCGACCTCTTCCGCTAGACCCTTCAGCTCATCGATGTCGACTTTGACAAAGCGAAAGTCCTTGAACTTGTCCAATTCATAGGCGCTATCATCTGTCAGTACATATACATGGGGAAGAATGATGATGGTGGACTTACTGAGCGAATGTTGGAGCAATGTTCTTGGACTCAGTGCTGTGAGTGGAGTAAAAGTCGACGACGACGACGGGATACTTCTTCAGAGCATCCTGGAACTCGTCCTTGCTAATTCGTATCAGTATTTCTGATAATTGTCAAGGTGGTTGAGGGGGGAACTGACGTTCGGATGTTGTGCACCATCTTTTCTGAATTGGGGGGGGATTGACGAATCTGAGTCTGATCGCGGCGAGTCAGTGCGAAGTTGGTGTGTAGGATGATCTCGTCTGGGCCCGAGTCAAGTACGTACAATAGTAATTGGTAAGATTCGAGGTATGCAATTGAGAAGTGATCCTGATGAATGTTGTTGTTTTGATGGAGATTTATTTAATGGTGACGTTGTTGATTACCTATTATGAAACCATTTCAGCTGACATCATCATGCCGTCATTACGAAGTATCGCAGCATTCTCCTCCGCACTTGATTGCTCAACACCGAGTACCGATGTTCGGAAAACTCCAATTGCGAGATTCCGATGCTTCACCGTTGATGCTTGCAATTGAGCTGCATTCTGGGGCGAATTTGTCGGGCCTAGTCTCCTCACGATTCCTTAAAGTGGCTGTATTGAATTACATGCACAATTCAGTCCAGACATGGGAGCAATGCATAAATAAGTGTCATTCCTAGATTCTCGTGATGACGATGTAATGAGCGACTAAGAGTTTATCTACTGATTCTGAAAATCCAACCCGGAATCCACGCGAGGTCCTTCGTCTTTCCCCCAAAATTGGCCACTCAAGCAGTCCTGTCACTAGAAAGATGCTACCAGAAACTGTTTACCAAATCTCATCGCACTTGGTTTTGTCCCTTCCGCAGATGTACTACACCGACAGTTAGCTTGCAAGGCTATATGAGGCATTATGGGTTATCTTACAGTGTATGGGCTGTCAGGGCACTCGTAAAGGTGGCATGGCCGTCCCATGCACTCCTTGGTGCAGGGAACAACTCGAAGAACAGTAGCTCCGTCGCAAAGAGTACTATCACAGGCGCTTACAACTGTAGTAGCGAGAGCGAGGAGAGCGGTGTAAATAACCTTCATGTTGGCGAGAGAAACAAGGTGATTTGTATGTTGAGTGGGTGTTTAAACAGAGATTGTGAGTTGATGAGCTGGAACTAAAACTTTCGTCGAGAGCATGAAGTCTCTTTATAGATATTGGATGATCTAGGACTTCGGGCTCAAGTAATGTGACCACCATAATACCTGATCAAAGCTTGAGACATCGAGCTGAACGGACCGACTTCAACGCCTGGCTGAGGAGCCCTTTGCTTCATCATGCGATTCTCAGAAATAACAGGCAGCGGCAATGGCAACCTATTCGTTGGGGGCTAATTAAGCTTACTTCCCATGACCGTATTGTTGTAGATCCTCCTCGTATAGCCTTGTGGATTTATCCAATCAAGGGAATGCGTTACTAAGAAGCTGACTGAGGGTCCATTGCAGATCCCCATTCACAGCTTGATAAAGCGCCAGGATTTTCCGTTTCAGGAAGTTCAAGAAGTGAGATACTGTGTAAGCTTACATGAAACATAGTGTTACAGCTGAACACTCGAGCCTCATTGGGGCTATCAGACTTTTATATCTCACACCGCATTGTAAAGCTGCGTAAGCGAGTAGCACAAACTGATGTCGAATGGGAACCAAGTATCGAATATTGTGATAGCCTTGGTTTTGTTGATCACAGCTCTTTAGTAACCTATAATAGTTCGTTCTTGAACAGCATATCCAAGTCCCCAAGTTTTTCCGGTGAGTGACACGTTACCATTACGTGGATGTCTCAGTTGCGTATTCTTGGCGGGCGATGATCCTTAAAGCCTGGATAATTGATGTGAGGAGAAATGAACCCAGGCAGATAGTCCAGAGCTACTCATTGAACCTGACACGTTTCTCCACGTTTATGGCTGTGTGCTAACGGTAGATCACTTAAATACGTACTGAATTTCTTATTCTGACAGAGTTATGCGCGTCCCTGCATGCACAGAAAGTGAGGGAGGACAAGAAATATTTGGCTTTTCAGTGGAATCTTATTGCGTTTGTCATGTGAGCGATAGAGACATGTATATTGACATCCCGCTCTCCTCATAAGCCTCAAATAGTTAACTACAGATATACCTTGGCTTACTCGAGGAACTTTTCAAGACTCAAAGCTGAACTTCAAGCCAGGCAGAATATCGATGCTATCAGGACTGTTCTTGTCGCCGAGGAGCGTTAGATGAATGTGACGCTCCTGATCTTGGCTGTCCTCCAAGATAATCTCATGCGTCCCCTTGGTAGAACCAGAGTGAACAACGAAAGGCCATGTCCCATTCTCCGTGGTAGATCCGTGGATACCGTTGTAGACTCCGGCAATGATATCTCGCTCTGCCTCAGGAACCGAGACCGAAACCCGGGACACTCCAATCGCACCGGAAGGATGCTTTGTGTAAGACGGCTCAGAGCCGTCTTCCTCCTTGTAAGGTACTCGCAGGTGTCTCGGCGTGCGGTCAAGACACCAAAATGGCGCTTTGCCTGGATGCACGGGTTTTCCAGAAGTAGTATATGCTGAAGCAACAGCCCACTTCAACTCAACACTATCGGGTCTGATTCGGCCACCAGGGACGGGATCATGGTAGATAACTTCGGGATTCGCTTCTTTAACCCGTTGTTGGATAACTCCGAAATCCTTCTCGTCACGCAAAGTGTATGCCCAGTCAACGAGAGTGTTCTCCTCGAGTTCTCCCCACCTATGCGGCTTGCGCTTCTCAGGATCCAAGCCGTCTTGAAAAGCGATGAGTTCGATGTAGACTCCATCAGAAAATTCGATAAGTTTGTTAACTGTTCGGCCATCTGCATGAGCCCCTCCATCAATCACAGTGAGGACATTTTCCAACCGCTTTGGAAGTTCCTGGAGAGTGTGATAAGACACCAGGATCACGATATGATCCAAAATTGGTCGTAGACTGTTACTTTCGGTCATTTTCAAGAACGGCGTTATGTTGAAATATGTTGATGAGGGAAAAAGCTTTGGTGGTTAAACCGGAGTTCTAGTTGGAGTCGTGGGCATTTTAGCCAATTGCGTGATCAGAGCCAGTATTACGTCAACAAACCAAAACTTGCGACAGATCGGAATAACTGTAGTTTCATTATTAAAACATTTCTCAGTGAAGAATCTGCCGGGGTTCGCCAATCAACTCAATTGCTCCTGAAAAATCAGTAGACAAATTCCTCTCTTTACAAGCCTGATACTCTATTGTTTCATCATAGGCCTTTCTGGATCTGTAGCAATCTCGTCCAATTCGTTCATTGCATCCCATAAATCACCTCCTTCCTTTTCCTCCTGCACGTCCTCAATCGCAGGCTTAGGCCCATAACTTTCCCAAACTACCCCAATCAGTTCGGCATCTCGTAGTTGCTGATTCGTAAGCCTCTGGGAAGCAAGATCTTTCTCAACCCCCCGCATTCTTGGAGCCCAAACGACTCGCATCCATTCAAAGAAATCTTCCAGTTTCATATCATGACGACGTTCGTCCTCAAACTCCATAATGAGACTCTGAAACAATTCGAGTAAGACAGATTCTTCCTCTTGAAGTTCCAAGAACTCTTCTTCTGGCAAGGGACCTAAAGACACCCCAATTATACCGCAACAAGCATGACGAAGACCCAGCGTAGTAAACGTATAGTATCGTATAATGGCACTGCAGATCCATGAGAGCTCCCCAAGTACACCAAGCCGCGCCGCACATAGACCTATCAACATCTTTTTGGTTGGTAGGATAAGCCGGATAAACAAATCGCGTCCTGCGGAGTCTGAGGGATCGTCAGCCCAATATATGCCCTCCAGGAGTTTGACTAAAGGCGTGCAGCCCCCTGGAGAACACCAGCAGTGACACTTATCGACAATGACCTCCGAAAACACGATCCCAAAAGCTGCCAGTGACAAGGGAGAGTCCAAAGCCCATCCCCATATGGTGGTAGCTGTGCCAAGGTTGGCCATGAAATAGTGAGCGGCGGTCAATTCTGTCTTCACACCCATTGCCGACGCGGTAGGAATATTTGACGAGACATTCATACCCCGGCTAACCATCCAGCAAAAATATGAGCAATTAAGTCGGGCTGATTTGTACGCTTCATAGTCCTCCTCGCTCATGTCGTAAGCTAACGCACAGATAAGGTCCAAGAACTCATCGTCAGAGTAGTGGAAACCTGACTGGTATGCATATTCAGCGAGTTCGCCGTTACCGATCAAGGAGTAAATAGATTGCGGATTGTTTGATGATTCGCTGTCTTCGTATACCTCCAGATACTTTGGTATATGGCATCCTCGAGCTTCAAGGAGGTGTTGAACCTGTGCAGCATTCTTGTCTAAGATCCATGCTTGGTGAATGTTTAGACTTTGCCTTTTTGCTGGAGAAAGTGTATGATATGCAAATTCTTCCAACTTTTCTCTCCTCATAGCCAGAGACTTGATAAGACTCCTTTGACCTTCGGCACAGGTATTACCACGAGTCCATAATGGGTGTATACAGAAATTTAACGATGACGGAAAGAGTGCAGTCTCTGATTGAAGAAGTAAATCTAGGATCTGGCATCCGCCGCAGTTCCCTTGAGGTGTTATTGAATGAACCAAGCGTCGCGAGGTTGCATAATTCATTGGAAAGTCGCCTTTGTTGTCCGCGGCGTTGAGAACTTGGGCATCTGCGTAGTCAAGAAGGATGCTCAATATAGCAATATTTTGCATCCGGATGGCAAGATGGATGGGAGATTGGCCACAGTAATTGACTTCGTTGATCGATGATGGGTATCTCCTTAATAACCTTCGGATTTCAATCTGATCTTCTTTGAGAATAGCCCTGCTCAGGGGCCCGAACTCTAGGTCTATTCGGATTGTTAGTTGCTTCTTCGCTTGTGATGCTCCAACTAATTCGTTACCTACTTTCAGGAATCTGTGAAAAGTTTTGAAAAACCTTGTATACCTGCTTATGGTCGTTATACAGCCACTGTTCTTCAATATAATGTTGTCCAACTTGTTCATTGCACATCGGCATAAGAGTCATTACAATTTCGTTGGGTCTCGTAGAGCGCCAAAATCAGACGCTTTGGGCTACTGAAGCAAGCATAGGTCCACTGCCCAGAAATGTATAATTAGGAACCACACTGAGTAGTCAAGACTCAAATCCATTTAATCTACGATGTGATTTCATTCGAATAGCCCGCAGGTTCAGTAACAACAGCAAGCATTTGAAATAGCTCTGCCATACTATCGGCGGCAAACGGAGCCCAACCGCTATCCTATAGGAGACATAATTAGAATGAGAATCACTAAAATGTAGCAGTAACTCACCTGGTACCTCTGTAATGACCACTCCAGTATGGAATAGCCATTTGCATTGACATCCGTTGCAGAGGCGAGATGGTTCGCGTAACACCAGACAAATCGCCTAAAGCAAGACATCAACAGCATATGCATATCCTTGCGCTGCAAGTGATCATAGAGTCCGATTGTTTTCACAATTCGGAACAATGGAGATGATTCCTCATCCACTGTCGCAACCCAGTTCACTGTTTGGGCTGACCCTAGGATGCCCATGCCCGTGCCCGTCGTGAAAGAGAGTGAGACTTTACTGGCGCTTCCCCAGAACTTTTGGATTGTGGGAAAGGGAAAGCTCAAAACTCTTTTATTCTGGTGAGTAACCGGAGACAGCTTTGACATTGGACATTCAGGCGCATGATGATCTCTCGATTTGATTTCGGTTTCGATAAGAAAAGGTCCCCAACGGCGTCGGCTGTATCGCGTTCGCTGTGTTTTGCAAGAACAAAAGGCCTCAAGTGTCATGCTACCACCACCTTGATACCGTTTCGTTTTTATGCTTGACAAGGAAGTATTAAGTCCGGAGCCCTGTTGCGTGCCCGATGATACGGTCTGGTCGGTAGTGATGCTGGAAATTTGTGAGGTAGTGGTTGGTGTTAAGCGTTCCGACTCGCCGGAATATCGTGTGAGCATCAAGAGTTCCCTAACGTCTCGTTGAAGAGAACTTAGCCTGTCATCATGAAGTCGCGAGGTCTTGTCCATTCGAACCAGAACCGTGTTGTTCTTTTCTGACAAGACATTAAGGCTATCCATGACATTATGCGTCCCAATAATAGCTCTATTCGTCGCATTGCCAGTATTGCTTGTTTAGGAATGAGAATTAGTATATGGTGTTGATACTTAGAAGAACAACTTTGAGATATTAGAAAGGCTAAAGAACGAGAAGTGGTATCACATACAGCTGAAGAACATGTAGAATAGTTTGAAGAGCAGTGTTTGTGCGGTCCAAATGCTGCTCGAGCTTCTCCATGTTCTGCTTTTTGAATGGATACTTCAATTTGGCGCAAAGTTCCTTCGCTTTCGCCGTGTGGCCATTGGGTAAAAGGATTGGGCCTCTGAGCTCTTTGACAATTGTTAATAAATTGTCCACTGCAGTAACACACGATGCGTTGCATGAGTCGATGGCACTTTTGACACTCGCGTCGTTAGTTGATGCATTAGATATAGCAACATTAAATGCGTTGATTGATAGTTGTATGTTATTTGCGTAATCTCGTGCTTGCTTCAGATCTTCGTCACGGCCATCGATGTCATCAAGATACTGCGATAGTTCTTTGAATAGCTGTAAACCCAAAGAAACAGTGCCGAACGCACTACCAGCTATACCGAATGCTTCCGCCATAGTTTTGTGCCGGATGCTTGCTTGTTAGTAAGATTGAAGGGGAAGAAACGCAAAGAATAAGGAATAAGGAAAAGAGGCACTGGATTGCTTAATACCGAGCCTGGTTTAGACGTAAGGATCACGTGGCTGTCGCCTGGTCCGGTACATCTGCTATACCATTACCACAATGACAACTGTATGTACCGTTTGTCAAGGCTGACACCAAGGCTTTCCGCCAGTTATAAAGCCATATGCGAAAAGTCGAGTTGAGCCTAGCTCAGCCACTTTGGCTGAAATCAGGCATAATTGAGGCCCGACATAGCATCACAGTGCATTCCGTCAACAGATCGAGTTGCCTGTAGGCTCTGGTGATTGTTTTTTTAGAAGTGAAATTAACGGGCAATGAGCTTGTCAGAAAAGGAGAGCTAGACCATTTTTCCAGATGTGTATATGGAGACAATGATTTATACACTCAATGAAATAAGATATATTTTCTCCTAAGACCTACCTAGTATTTATGTCCTTCAAGATCTATTAGATGACTCTGCCTCTCTAAACTATTGTTATAAGCGTTTGTTCCTTGAAAGCCTCTGCCAAGAACTCGTCATTCTCATGCCTGCTAGCCCCAATCCCTCCAACATCGCCAATCTGAGCAAGACCTATCCTCCTAAAAGTACCCTGTTCGGTCTCAAAGGCAGCCGGTTCGAACCTAGAGGTACCCTGTTTAGACCCAAATGTACCATGTTCAGATTCTCCTTTTTCCAAGAGCAAGCAATTGAACTTGCAGATAAATGCAGCTATACACAGAAACTTGGGCTCAAAGTCGAAGAATGCATGACCTTGGTAAGTTCGTTCTTTGATCACAACTTCGATAGCAGTCTTGGGGAAAGACTTCGATACTGACTTGGAAGGGCGGACTTGGAAAAGAGGTGCCTGTTGAGTAGTGAGTTACAATCCACCACAATATTGATAAAGAAATTTACCTGGATTTCCAGCCAACCTTCCGTTACCTTGCCGAACTTACGATTACCGGAGTGACCAAGGACAGCAGCGTCAAAGGAGCTGCAAAGCGAGGTAGTCAACACCTCAAACTTTACTGCTCCATCAACTGCTGCCCAGGACCAGCTTGGAGCACGGTATTCACTTGGTTTTTTGAGTGGCGGGAACGGTTTTGCCGGCCCAGACTGGTCTCGCTCCTCTTCATATGGGTACTTCCTCCAAAGCAAGTCTTGATAGATATGTTCTTGCCAGAGCCCAGCCATGTAAGTTTCGCCTGTCTGTCGATGCAGCCAACGAGCCATACCGGCGATTGCTGATAGCTTGTCTGTCTCGAAAGATAGTTGGCGTCTGCTGTATAATTCGACTAGAAAGTTCCATCCTCCCAAGCATCGACTGAATTCCTCGCGGTTGTAAACCGGGCTCATCTTCGGATGCATTTCCATTGGTTCTTTATGATATAGGAGGACAGCTGATTTAGATGTAGGATCCTCAAACCGGGCTCCATTTTCAGCCTGTAGATAGCGGCCACATTGGTAAAAGACCTGGCTGTTTGTGAAATGAATGACCCGGGATGACAAGAAACGTTCTTGCAGAGTCCAACCCCGTTGGTTCAGAGGCTCGTCTTCAAGAGGATCGAATTGTGCCCCGAACTTTCCAATTTGATAAATTAATGGGGACTTTGCGAACGAAGGGGGCATCCATTCCATGCAGAAGTGGATGTTGGGTTTTGGCGAACCCTCTGCAGGAAATGGCATCGTGAGTGCTATCCTGCGAAGCTCGTTTACTCCCGTAGAGCGATTTTCGTACGAAAGATAATTCTGTGGAGGTTGCTTGCATGTGAAGCAACTAGAATCAGATGCAGCAATTGTCAACCATGCATTGCCATACACTTGATCCATCTTGTCTACTTCAGCCTCCCAGTCAGACGGATCATCTTGGACTATGCAAAGCGAGTCAATCCAGAGATAATCTATCTCAAGTTCGAGGCAAACAAGTAATGCGTATTTAAATATCAACGGGAAAGGGTCCAATGGAAGTCCAAGTTGATACTGTAGCAGGTTACTTTTGGTAGTTCGAAGAGGTGATGATGAACCCCAGCAGTGGCTAAGCGCAATATAACGGCCTCGCATATTGCCAGTGACTAGTAGCTTCGCCTGCCCGCGTATATCAATAACCCTTGTAGGAAGCTCTGTTTCAGGCAGTACACAACTATGGTCCTTGGAACAACGAGCAAGTTGAGCTTTGATCATTGCTGCAGCAGGTACGCAGCCTTCGCGGCGCCGGTGTAGTAATCTTCCTGGGACAGTGCGTAGCGGAGTATCTATTTAGATAAGAATGACAGTCATTTTGCACAGGATTTCGAGCGTCATACTACATCCTTGCATCAGCAAGGATTCGTATTTCGCTACCGCGATAGAGAACTCGTGGTGTTAGCTAAGTGCCAGGCAATATCTTCACCTCTAGGCCTTAGCTGAGTCGAACTCCCAACCCAATCAGTTGACGTGGGCCATTGGGGTCCTCAGGCAAAGTCCAATAATTCCCATATAGCCATGGCCTCATCTGATGGTTAATAGGTGTCGAAGTGGAAGAAAACATATCAGAATAACCCTGGTGCTCTCCATTTGTCTCATCAGATTGATGAGGATATGCTGCACCATCCTCGGAATCCAGTTTATCGAAGGGAATCTGCTGGCAAACATTGCACAAGCGGTAAGGCAATTCTCGTGATCCCTCCAAGTTCGGAACAACATACCCGGTGGCAAGTAATGAATCTTCAGCGAAATATAGGGCGAATTCTGGAGTGTGTACCACTGGCAAGAGCATTGTCTGTCCTGCCTCAAGAAACACATAGCGGCGTCTCTCATCTTCGTTGGTTGTTTGCTCCTCCTTGGGGTTCATTGTCCACAACACCATTACAACGCCTTGTTCTATATGAAGATAGGTATCGAATTTGCAAGGGATGTCCCTCATTGCTCCCTTCTTTTGGCCGAGTACAAAACGGCATAAGAAGTAAGGGTCCTCGGCAGCAAGTCGTTTCAATTCTGCTCCATTTTTCCTGCCATAATTCCACGAGAGGGCAAGCGACGGTAGGCGATTTGGAGGTATACAAGGAACCACAATCGGCTGATCTGGAACTTGCATCTCAAATGTGGCGTTTAATCTTCTGTAAGGACCAAGTTACCACGGGTGGTCCTGCTATCGGCAAGTTTGGGTCCCTGACATCGATCTCGGACTCTGAGGTTCCCCACGAAGCCAGTAAGTTTTCGATAGACGTAGGCTCCATGATTAAACAATAGATGAAAGAAAATGGTCAGGGGCTATCATGAATCCAATGGCTTTGGTTCGAGTCGGGATAATAATAACTGTGTACAAGGTAAAGTGCCATAGAACGACAATAGCACGTTGAAAGCGATGACTTGGTATTTTTAAATTGAGTAGCAGTGCTGAAATGGAGGAGGCTCTTCACCGCACTTTCAAGTTGTAAGTTACACGGCTTGCGGCTGAGACTTAGCAAGCGTTGATCTGGCTGTAAAAAGTTTTTATCATGCAACAAAATGGGCCAACGAAAGGGGAAAAGGGAAAAGAGAAAATAACCCAGCTAATAGAATCTCAGGTGGCTGAAACCAGAGGAGATTGATGTCCGATATAGCCCGTCGCAAAAAGAAAAGAAGCGGCCTGATTGGAGTTCAAACTGCAAAGGCTCACACTGAGGTTACATAGTTTAACAAGTAATCTATAGCTTCGATTCATCTTTCAATAATTGAATATTCTTGTGAAAGGGAAATGCCTGTCATCAATATGCGACACTATTCATAAAGGGTAAGCAGTGAGTTGCCCGATCCAGCAGAGGATCATCCAGAATGCAGTTTGAGCACCTAAAAGTTGGCGAAGTGCATTCTTATTGGTTGGCACCCCAGTGCAGCATTTTATCAGACGGGAACTCTGAGGCTGTCTTACCCGGATAAACCATAACCAATGATATTTAAGGCAAAGGCGTGAATGTCTCTTCCGCTGAGACATGGTGTTTCATCATGAGTGAGATCATCAGCCACCTTCGGCCGTTCTCGAGTAGCTGTGTCATGTGTTCTGAACCCGCTACTTGATCGTCGTTTCCTGTACCTCTATCTCACCTCGAAGTTGAAATTCGTATTTGATCTCATTATCATTGAAATATTATATGCTGTGATTATCAATCGAGATAACATATCGTGTTCTAAATGTACATTATCTTATTATCACGGAATGTTAGAAGTTGGGAAAAGCATGTAACAGTGGAATTTGATCAATCTATGTAAAACGACAAACAATTTCTGTGATATGCTCACGTATCTAAACCTATAGTGAGTATCCTGTTTGACTACTCGATATACTACAGGCATATCTGAAAACAATCTATGCCACGTAATTGCCAACGCTAGAATTTGAGATAAACGAGTGATGTAAAGGCCAGACTCCAAAAGAGATAAGTTGAACGACAACACATTAGGCGGCCTGAGTTACACGTGAAGCCCATGCCCCAACGCCGATCAAATATTGATCCATAGACTCTCTTCTTCGAGGGCGTGTAACTGGCATTGGTCGATTGAGTTCATGCTTTGTTGATTTCTGGGTAATTGAGGTGACTGAAAAGTCAACCTGCACCGAACCCGTAGGCAGAGTATCCTGGGCGATGATATCCATTTTGCCTGATGTGTTTCTATAGTAAGTGAAGTGTCAAGCCAGAGATTAGCCTCAATCACTGACCGTTGCAGTCTATGAGCGTAATATAAGAGGGTATATCAGAAGTAGTCATCGTGAATTTGATGATAGATAATTTGAGGTGGTCCCTTGAAGCAAGATGAGCTTAAAGAGGGTCATGTTTGCTGCTGAACCAAAATTTGAAAGTAACTGTGGACATTGATCAAGATATATAAGTATTTTACCCAACTGCACAATGATGCTCTCTTCCCGCACTTCACGATAACCCAAAGCTCTAAGCCCCGAGAGGGCCCGGGGAGGGGTTTCTGATATGGGCGCATGACAGGTACACGTGAGGAAGCAAATGCGACAACTACAATCATTTGTGAGTGATCAGCCCCTTGGAGAGAGTCAACAAGGTTTAACGGGACCGAAGGGGCAAATATCAATATGAAATGTGCGATCAGTGTTGTTTGATATGGAAATCTATCGGTCCGTGCTCGGGGACAACGCATCAACTCCGGCGCTAACAACATTGCCAGCTCATAACCTAGGGCTGAAAGCGATCGCCTTGTTTAAGCTTAGATCGATTGGATGGGGTTGTGCCGCTCTATAATTGCCGAAAGGCATAAGAAATCCTCCTAAGTGAACAATCATTAAGTGCAAATTTGGACCCTGAGATTCGCTGTTTGGAGAATACCAAAATGCGTAAAGAGACAACTCAGCGTCCCAAAGGAGAAGACAACACGTAATACCACTTTTACCCATGTTTTTATACTTCAAAAAGAGATTAGGGCTGTCTTGGAGGAGAGACAAATTACTGGTGCTAAGTATTTGCACTTTAAGCAACCCTCATTTCCTATTTGGGAAGTTAACCAACAAGACCAGCGTCGGGCATTTGCTAAAATATGACGGAATCAGATATGCAGTCTGACTACGCCTTTTATCATGTAATCGAGCGGGGTCAATCTACACTTTCTTCCTTTCGTCCGAGAAGTTACTCATGTGACACATATAATCATCTCGGTTGTTATCTCGTGTATCTAATGTAGATCGAGCGCCCTGACCCAAGGATCTGTCAACAATGACGATATTCTCCAACGGTTTGGGAACGGATATGGACCACGTGGGCAAAGCGACGATCAAATTACGGAGAGTGGTCGCGTGATTAGATGAAAGGTTATTGAGACAAGTGGCGAAGATAAGGATTGAGGAAACAACGAACTATGTCGATCACATGCTGCGACTTGTATGCCATGATGTCCGATTCCGGACCTGGTATGACATAACATAGAGACTTGCACAGAGCATGTGAGGTACTATGAACAAGCAGATGGCAGAAGTAGGTTATTGTTTGATCAACTCTGAAAGCTAATCCTCTCTTGACTTGACTATCTCAGCTGAACCTCTCCAGTCGACCTTGATCATGTAAATAACCTCGATGATGGCGATTGTACCTAAACCGCCAATCATTCCTGACCAAACTCCATTAATACCCAGATTCAATGGCCCCAATTCCAGCCAGACTGCTATAGGAACAGCAGCAAAGTAATTGACGAAGAAGACGACCCATGCTGACACAGACTGTCTTGCTAAACCGCGAAGGACACCATTGCATCCACAAACAATCGAGTCGACCACTTGGAAACCCGCCACCGCAAGCATGGTATTCGTAACAATTCTCCGTACCTCCCCATCACTCGCATAGAAAGGCCCAATGTAATTCCTCAGCGAGAACAAAACCGCACCATCAAAGAATCCCAATCCAACAAACATTATACCATACAGAATCGTAATGCGTCTTGCAGCAGAAACATGACCACCGCCAATCAAATGTCCAATCCTCGTACTAACAGCAACACCAAGCGAAAAAGGAATATGCCACATAACAATTGAAGTAGTAGTCAAGATTGTCTGTGCAGCGAGATGAATCGTGCTCATGTATGACGTGCTTACGGTGATGATCTCAAACGCAGCCCATTCCGCTAGATTGACAGCCGAACCGGCGGCAGATAACCGAACCATGGGTCCCCAGGCTTGTAGGGCACGACGCGTCAGTCCAGGCCAGCATTCGTGGGTTGATTTTTTGAAGATGATGCAGAGGAGGAGAAGAGCTGGGCGGAGGGTGTTGGCTACTGCTGCGCCGAGAGCGGCTCCTTCAAGGCCCATGTTGAGTTTGAAGGCGAAGAGCCAGCTTAGGAGGGCATTGATGGGCGCACAGATCACCAAGACTGCCATGCCAGTGTTGAAGTCACCTTGGGCTTGTAAGAAGCGTTTGAGAGCTTCGAATGATGCATATCCGGGGATACCAAGTATACTGACTCTAAGGAATGATCCTGCTTTGACGGCCAGATGCTCTTGTTTGAGGATAAGAGCCAAGAATGCAGGTGAACATATCCAAACTGCTGCAACCGGGATAGTAACAACGGTCATAAGAAGAAGCATACGCTGGACATGTAAGCCAACACCAGTCTTGTTTCCCGCGCCATAAGCCTGTGCGCAAAGAGTATCAAGAGCTGTTGCCATTCCTTCATAGAGTGCCAGGCCGGCGATGTTCATCGTCGTGACGCCAATTGCAGCAGCAGCTAAGTCATCGGGGCTGAGATGACCAGCCGCCGTGGTCGTGATAACGCTGAATGAATATTGAAGCAGATAAGTTGCCACGAGAGGAACTGTATAGCGTGTTATGAGGGAGAGCTCAGACCACCAGCCATCTGCTGGCAAATCTGAGACGTCTCTGTCTTCGTTGTTGTGAAGCAGCGGCGCCGCCTCACTGCGGCTTTCTTCGTCGTGACGTTGCATTTTTAAGCTTATGGAGACAAAATTGAATTGAATATTAAAGTTTGAGGTTGAATTGGTTTAGTAAAACGTCCTGGTTACATAGTCAACTTTCGCGTTGACTCATTGAAGCAATCGGAGAATAAACCTTGTCGGAAACCGAGCGGGGAAGAATTGATGACTCTAAGAAGGTGAGTCAGCAAATGTGCGCACAAACGGTTGGTTCGAGCGTGCATAAACTCTGTTGATACGCAATTGCATCAATTTACAAATAATGGTCCTACCCAACCCCCCCCCATCTTGACCCATCTTTGAGACGCCATCTGGTCCATTCGCATGTCTTGCCACGAAAAGCATAGTGGCAGCCAGCCACTGACTTTGAACCAGGAACAAGGATGTCACTCCTTTAAAAGTCTCTTCATGCTCTGACCAGGCATTGAGAAAGTGGCTAAATAGTGGCTTAAGTGGATAACAATGGACCATTGTAACCCCCCACTCACACGACAACTGAGGGTATCGCGCAAAGTGGACGATCTGATACGAGACCGAAAATGGCGCTCGGCAATTAAATTAGTTGAACCCTACAAAACCGTTGTAACGACACCTTCTTCCACCATGTTACACACCAAACTGTCCCATCCCTCAAAAAAGGAGACAAGAGACGATTCTCAACTGTTCAAGGGATTGCAAGCCATAAGAATATACTTTAGGACAGTTTCTCAACAATGTCAGCGTCATGTCATGGCTGAAACATCGACCTTTAGCTCAAGCCACACGGTACTTCTCCCGGGGGTCCGGGGAGCTACGGGTCCGGCCCGTCTCAGTCCTTTTCCTTTTATTCCGCCAAGCGGACTGGAGATAACCTTGGCGTTGATTCCCAGCCAGCCAGTTGCAAGCCACAACAGACATGCCAACCCCTGCAGGAGCTTGGATCCGCTCTTGAACGACTGGGGTATTTGCCGGGTGAAGTCGATCCATTGCTTGACTTTTCTCATTCCTCCGATTGTTGTCGGAGTAGACATGTCGGTGGTTTTGCTTTGTTTGATAGTTGTTCCAACCGAGTACGCTAGTGAATTCTACAGACTGGGATCCTACGGGTGAAGGGGAACCGAGAGAGAACAGATCTCTGCTGTGCCACTGAGAAATCCCGCGGCCGTGGTTCCGGTGCGGCTGATGTTGAGACAGCACAGTAAGGAGCTAATTCTCTGATGTTTGAGCCTTGTAAATCATAGCATGTCTATTAAGACAAGGAAGATACAATTATTCTTACTGTCGCTAACTACCCTGCATTCTATATGCACCATCAGTAGATCCGGTTGAATCCGCCCGCGATGGATGCCTATCATGGTAAGATACCTCAAAATCCATATTCACCATGACACCCTCGGTCAAATTCCTCACACTATCACTTCCACTCGCAATTTCCGTTCGTACCTCAGAAGTCACGTCCCTTCGCCACACTGGATGGTCATTATGTCTTGATCGTGAACCTCTTCGTAGAGCGCTTCCTAGTCCACTGCTCTGTTTGGAGGTTTGTTTTGTTCGTGAGTCGGATAGAGCTGTCATTTCGAGACCGGTGCCATTACCGCTGTCTTTGAGTCCGTAGGGAGTGTTTAAAGCTGCAACGGCTGTTGAGCCGAGAAGACTGTCGATTACACCCTTGAGACTTGGTATGCAGACTGTGATGACTGAAAGACCGAGTGCGATCTGTCCCCAAATCATCATTGATACAGCTTGCCATGTGACATCGTCTGAACCGTCAAACATGTATCGCGCGTGTACGAGCTCGGGTATCGTGATGATGGGGACGATAAGTCGGGTACCGAAAAGTGCCATGACGATGGCCTTTCTTCGAAGAGAGGTTTGAACCTCCCACATCATTGCGACGGGTAGAAGGCACAAGGCGATATCCGTCAAAATGATCATGATGCCGTTGTAGAGAAAGATTGGTCCTTGCTTTGGACATTGGGCTTTGTTCTCGGCAAGCCATGGCTCTGGCATTGGACATTGTAATGCGGTCGCAAATATCCCAGAGATAGCCCAAGCAATGACAACTCCACCGAGTATCATGTTCGCAAGATTGAGTCCACCTTGTCCATCGATCTGTCGGATGAGGAGTCCAAGGGAGACCTTTGTCGTCGCATGAACAAGAATACCGAATATTCGGGATGCATACATCAACTATATCAGATTAGCCAGCCTTCCCCGCACACACCACGAAAATTTTTACCTTGTTAAAACGACCAAAGTCCTCATCAGAGAGAGTATCACGATGTTCACCAAGTCCATCATTGCAAGCCGTAATGACACAAGCCGTTTGTATAAAATACAACAACGCAGCAATCAACAACCCCACGTCGAAATCTTTCATGGAAGTAACATTCAACCGAATGATCAACTTGGCAATGATGCCGAGAATCGCATAAATAAAAAAGATGATAGCAGTAATGACAACGAGCGCAGCATGGTTACTATCCGTCAACGGATAAAACGGCGGAGCCGCTTGAGAAACGGTGTCCATTGCCTCGTTGTTTGCGTAGTACTCGATCGAAAACCTTCCCGAGGAGCTCTGTTGGATTTAAACTAAAGCAAGGGACCAACGTGTTGGGTACAGCAAGGGCGGAACCAGGTAGACGGGGCGAGAATAGCATTCGGGTCTGTCAAATAGAACAGAGTTGCATTGATGGTACCGGGCAAGGTGGCAGCATAAATGTTGGGATGGAGATAATTAAATGAAGACATACATATACGAAGAACCTTGTTTGAACGCATGATTTCTCACGATGGATTTGTTTTTCAGCTCTGGTGATTATTTGTCCCAGGTTGTTGAAGGCAGTGGCTTGAAGGCGGTCCTCTCATGTTCCAGAATCGCGCGGATATCTACTCTATCCCGAACCACTGGGTACCCATGTTTCAAGCTTCTTGAGTGCTGTCCACTTTTTCATCAAGTGTAAGGTGGAGATTAGGGATTGCGTGATGTGGCCTATGAGATGCTGCCTGTCCCGACCATCTATGCAATGATGACAATAACAATCCTTGTATCTTGTTCAACAAGATATGCGGAGTGGTAAGCCAGACAGACAAGCCATTGTTCTCTCTTAACTATTTCCTCTTTACCCATGTTACATATCACAGTGAAAAGAGAAAAGAGACTACAAAATATGATATCTCGTTAATGGCTGCTGCCCGTTGGTCGAGTAAGCCTAATCCTTGCTAGCATTCTTCCTTCGAGTCCGTCCACTCAAGCCACTGTCACATTTTCCAACGTCGCATCTCTAGCGGTTCCCACGAAAACTCCTAAACAGAAATGATCTGCAGCGCCACACCGTTCGATCTCTGACATATTCCCATCGCCGACCTATTCGCGGCAATCTCACCTCTGTCGCTCAACTTTGATGCACCACGTTTTACTTGTTTCAGGCAATTCCCCTATAGATCCACTTTGCACGTAACGACTATTAGCATTTTAAACCTGAGGATCTGCTTGCTGCCGACTCCGATTGTTGGTTCGTGTTCCTGCATTCAATATCACTCGCATATTCTGGGTATCTGCGTTGGGTACACTGTTCACGATGTCTCACGATAGTAATAGCATTGAGTTGGCGGCCACGGGCAAGCAGCAGCCTATTCCTGTGAGCGTTGACGCTTCGACTAGGCCGTCTGAGGGCTCGAATATCTACAATGTTACCAGAACGCGCAAGGTGTTTTCTTTTTCTCAGCTTTTTGCTTTTTCGTTGACGTACATGGCATTATGGGAGGGCATGTGCTCGTGAGTATTCTTGCCCCCATCATGGTCGCAAAATGATACTGACATCTGGTGTAGAAACATGTACTTTGCTCTCTACAATGGCGGACCCCAGACCTTTCTGTTTAGCTTCATCATTGTCTTTTGCGGTGCCATCTCCCAAGCTGCGTCCTTGGGAGAGATGGCTTCCATTCAACCTGTCGCAGGCGCCCAATATCACTGGACATATTACATGGCACCTTCGAAGGTGAAGCGATTCGCGACATGGATCCAAGGATGGTCTACCTGGTTCGGATACGTCTCTCTGCTAGCTGCCATCGCCAACGTCACCATTATCCTCCTCGAGTCGATGATCAGCATCAACCATCCTAACTATGTCGCTGGTGGATGGCATACATCCGTTCTTGTCATCGCCATGTGTCTGGTCCACGGATTGATGAACGTCTATGCCTTCAAGCTGATCCCGTGGGTTGAGCTTGTCGCTGGTGTCCTTCACGTCTGCCTTTTCGTCATCTTCGTTGTCGTTCTTGTCGTCATGGGTCCCCGTAACTCTTCGTCCTTCTGGCTGCAGCGTAACATCTCCTCTGGATGGGAGAATGAGTATATTGCATGGAACCTGGGCATGCTGACCTGCGTCTGGAGTTTTACTGGTAAGCCACTTTTGTTAATCATCTGTCTCGTACTTTGACTGACTATCTACAGGCTTCGACAGTGCTATCCACATGTCGGAAGAGACACGAAAAGCTAAGTCTGCCGTCCCTCGCGCCATGTTCTGGTCCATCTTCATGAACGGTGTTCTCGGCTTCATCATGGTCAACGTTCTCATATCCGCCATGGGCTCCGTTGAGGACATGCTCCAGCAGACCAGTCAGATCCAGGCCATTCTTCTCAATGTCACCGGATCCAACAAGGCCACCACTGCTATGATCGCCGGTCTATTCATCGTCTCATTCAGTGTCAATCTCGCCAGCATCGCATCCGTGTCCCGTCTCACATGGGCTTGGTCGCGTGATGGTGGTATGCCTGGCTACTTTGCCTATGTCAGCCCAACTCATCGTGTACCGACACGCTCCATCGTTCTCACCGTCTTCCTTGTCTGTACTCTGAACCTTCTCAACATCGGAAACACCTCCTACGTTGCTTTCGGTGCCATTACTTCCCTGTCATCTCTGGCTCTGTATCTCAGTTACGCTATCGCTATTGCTAGCATCATCCATGCTCGTCTCTCCGGATCAAACATCAAGCTGGGAGAATGGAACCTTGGCCGCTTCGGTCTGCCCGTCAATGTCTTTGCCCTGGTGTATACTCTCTATGTCATCATATTCCTCCCCTTCCCATCAACTCTCCCCGTTACTGGCAAGAACATGAACTACTGCGGTCCAGTTATGGTTGCTGTCTTGGCCATTGCTGTTGGTCTTTGGTTCACCCATGCCCGAAAACGCTGGAATGGTCCTAACTTGTCCATTCTCGACTTTGTGGTTGCGAATGCATCATAATGATTGTGAGATTTTAAACATGAAAGAAAAAAGGTTTGATCCTTTTGTATATAGATACGGATAGAATAATGGACCTTCTTTGACACAGACTACCTTTATGACACAACCCTATCAAAAGCTTCCTGACTTTGAATTACAGTTGCTCCATGGCTTCGTGAGCTACCCTGAGGCGCATTCTCCTGTCTATGCCTTTATGCTTCTCGACGTGTATGTAGGTTATGCTAGGGATGAGATTTTTCGACTTGATGGATTTCTTTTGTGAGTAGTTTTAAACTGCGCAGGGAATTTGTATATTATATCTGTTTTTCCCCTTTACATCCTCATTCTTCTTCGTCCAGTTTAGCACTGTATCTCTATGCTAAACTACTTCCTAGCAGCGATTGATGTGATTGTATAATACCATTTGTGTACTTTCAAGATATGACGCGGACAAGAGTAACAACCAGAAAATTCATTGAGTAAAAAGGAGCCAAGAAGCTGAAATTTTGGGATCTATTGAACCTGGGGCCTCAACCTTTACTGCCATGATCTCTATTGAGGTCACTTTAGTCCAACATTCAAACAGGTAACCTTTAAGGCAAGACGTGCATCCACCAGTCTTATCCATCAGATATGTCTATAAAATGGAATGAAACAATGAAGCATGGACTCAAAATAATTTTGCACTCTACGAGGCATGATCTGGCGACATTTACTTAACTTTTTTATGATTCTCGCCCGCTTCTAGGCAACATAAGAGTCTGATCTGACAACACGGTTTCTAGATACAGGGTAGTTAAGTTAGAGAATATGGGCCTAGGACCCCTGTTGCCCGAGCCTAAAAGCCCCTCGGAACCCAGCGAAAATAGTGTCATGAACAACAGGGATTAGCGGGAACTCCCTTCAAAGTGAAGCGAACGTCTTGACTCTTTGCATCGTCTTATGCACGCTGTTAAGTACCGTTAGTGATGTTCTGTACCAGGAATGCTTTTCTCAACTGGAATAAAAACTCGGTTCAAACAAATTTCTAGACACATGCCATGAGAGAGCTTCGGGTGCTCCGGAACTATTGAATAACCATTGACCGCCAAAAAAGTGTTGGTTCTAACAGTAATGTTAGCGGCTCCACCACAGTTGAGAGACATCCATAACAGGCTCGTTAGACATCTTGGCAGGGTCTAATGTCACCAACGCTTCTTGGCACATTCCGGATCAGGATTTCGTCCCATTAATTGACGGTCTAGAACACAGAATGATCCATCGCAATGACAGCACTGCAAGCGATATGGAGAGATCAGGGCGGAGTCAAATGCAGGGGCACCAAAAGCCTTCCTCTTGGTTTTTCACTGACCCAATTGACCAGTTCCACCAGTATGAGAGGCGAAGTCCTCCATGGATGCATGCAATGTTGTCTTCACGAAAAATAAGTATACAAAGATGATAAATAATGACGTTTCAAAACTGTGCCGCATGTGAATGTCAGGGATGAGCTTGATGAGGCTGGCGTGGCTTGTTGCAAATGAGACTTTCAGCTGTCAATAAAACTACCAAAAATGAACACTCGGACTATGTCATGAGCGTCTGACCAGACTGATACAAGATGCGTTATTAGCTGCCTAAAGTCTATTCGTAATTCCTCAAAGACATCCTTCTTCTTGTGGTTTAGCCCGTTGCTACTCTTCCGCAGCTCGAGCCAGAAACTGGCCTGCGCATGCACATTGATGATGCTAACAATGAGGCTCAGAGTGAACAAACTCAAGGTTTCGGTGAAATTTAACCATAACCGACAAAGTACAAACACATTCGGAAATTATATCTTACAGGGTCCAGCGGATGTATGGCTCAAGTGACAGGCCCGTTTGATCAATGTGAGAGGCGACCCCTGTCTCAGACTTACGAGAAGTCCAATAATCCTCTGCATCTGGACCAATATGGATCCACATTACGTCCAACCAACACTTCAAGCTCCCGTGGTTAGTCCCTACTTAGCTGTGCCGCTATTGGAAATAACGTGAGCCCGCGACATAAGCTCAAACCCAATTTCCCAATTCTTACAAAAAGATGTCTTGGCCCCAAGAATCCTGTCAGCCAACCGTTCCCTTCGTCCCTTTTCTTCCTCCCGAACCAACAATATTGCATCATATCCCGAAAGGCTTTCGGCATTTGACCTTAGCATTCCCAAAATGGACACTTATCCTCTTGGCCGATCAAGCCGACAACAAGGCGTTATTATTGCTATAATGCTTCTTGTGTTTGTCGGCCTTGGTATTCATATTTATGCTCTAATGTTCTCACCTGCTTATGGAACTGTGAAATTGGGACGAACAACATCACCTAAGACTGCACAAACTTTCTAAGCCCTTCAATACGCATTCGACCGAAGATAATACGTGGCTGCAAGGAACCAAGACTCATATGATCGGGAAAGAAGGAAAACTGGGACTTTCCACCGGCGAGATTGGTTCGAGCATGGTATGAAGCGATTCGCTGTTGAGTGTATGGCAGAGCCCGGCCAGACTGGCGTAGCCCACGAGCGAGTACCAATATGAACCCGAGGGCAAGACTGGGAGTTGGGTTGTCGAGAATCGTCGGGGTGACGCGTCACCCCGTTCATGCTCCAGCCTCGCGCCATCGAACCTACAGAAGCTGTGAGACTTCCAGCCGCGACCAAGTGCAAGACATCGGATCTAACTCGTAGCGACAACCGACTACGTTTCCTCAATCGAAACCATCCGAGCAGTCTTGAGCACCTTCACCGTCTTGATCGTCTTGCGCCGCCCTCGACTCTCTGGAATATGACCCACTCAATGAAGTCTCATCCTACATTTACCGCTATTCAATTCTGCCGACATTGGCTGAGAAACTGAAGGAAGGTGTAATTCCATCATTCGGGGGAGCACCAGATGGAGGACGGGATTAGAGGTCGCAATCAACACATCGGGCCCCGAGTACCAGACTAGTCGGTTCTACCAGGGACGTGGCTTACGACGAAGGGAGAGAGTCTAAGGCATGTCTCCGTATAGAGACGGAGAGTGAGGCTTATCCTGTCACCCTTGGCCTCACATGAATACCAAGACCTAATCAACCTTTTGGATGCACGGGGTTAAGCAACTAGGCAAGGCTAGCAAAGTATTTTCATGCAATACAGCCATCTTGCTTGCCCTCCATTTGAATGCTCGTTGTGCTAAATTGTATCTCCTCTACTACCACCGAGCATAATAAGGCTCGGCCATTCACGCCATGGCTTGTTTTTTTCAGTATTAGCCACCCTCAGGTCTGGCCAATAAAATTCGTGCCTATCACTTACCAAAAGCGTGTCTGCTTGCATGAGAATTGGCACTAGTCAGTTCATTTCGCTTCAACCCGTCACACCATCTTGTAATATCTCGAATGCTTTTGGTACAGAGAAGGATGGCACTGCAGTCATTGGGCAAATCTTAGATGTAGAATTCCGCATAGGCAAGCCATGCAGCGTTATGCAAGAAAGGAGTTTTGACACTAATCTCACGCAGACGCGGACAGAAAGATGTATCGCATATTTGATCGCCTGTGAAAGTGAGGGGTTAAAGCAGAATGTCGATTTCCGCAGTCAGATCCTAGACCTTTATTTGGACACGGATGTGATAATGTCTTATCTTGTTGCATGCGGCTGAGCGCCACGGGTGGCCATCTGTGCCCATGTAGAGCCCAGCCTGCATAGTAAGGCTCTCACAATTGCGTTCTCCTTGGCTTTATCCTCCCTGATACTGCACTCTTATCATTAAATTTAACAGGGTACTTCACTCTCTACATTGTTTTTCTCTTTTCAAACAATGACGACGATGGACACTTTGTCAGACCAATCTCCATCCTTTTCACCGAACACCGTATTGGGGTCTGCCGATCCAGTAGCATTTGCATTCGCTATCGTCGCATCGGTTCTCGGGTCTCTCACGCTGATGGATCAATTGGCCGAATCAATCAAGAGAGGGGCGATTCTCTCTATTGTGAGAGGAATGCGACTGATATTTCTCCCCGAAGCTGTCGATGCTCTACACCTTCATGGAGACATATATTCGAGGCCAGAGGCGCATGATTTACTGATCGGACATCCCGGCCTGGTATCTCTTATGCTTCGACATCCATGTGCTTGGAAATCTTGCCCCGCCATTGATAGAGAAAATCTTGCTGCAACCGACTTTGTCAATCTTTCTTGTATCAGCGTTCTGGAAGATTTCAGTGGAACAACAAAGATGTGGTGTTCTTGATTCGGTGGGCCATTTTCGCTGTATATGCGTTATACTTCTGGCATACCGAGAGATTTCGAACACTACCTGAGATGGCTTTTAATGAGGAACTAGATGAATGGTTCCTCAGCACCCTTGCTAGCTACACAGACATGACGGAAGAACAGATGGCATTCCTGGAAAAGCTGGCTTGTCTAAGGATGGTGCAGTGAAACAGATCCATGGGTGACGATGCACACAAGTTCGCCTGGGAAGTGCCAAAGATAAGGAGGTACACGAGCTTATGGTTCCTCCTCGGTATGAAAGAGATTATAGGGACAAATGAAATGGAGGGCTACTACAACATTGGTAATACAGGCGTTTGGGAAACCATCGATCATGTCGGTATGACCTATCACTTTAGATCTGGACGTAAAAGACTTGGTTACTGGACAACCGGCCGTATATGGGACCTGGAGAAAAAGGAATGGAAGAGCTCTAATGGACGCACGGAACTTGCTATGAGCCCGAAGCTGTTCTGTCAAAATCGACTGACAAGCCAGATACCGGACTTTGGTAACTCCATCAATGTTGGCCACAATACTCTTTTCTTCATGCGGACAGACAAATCGCTAGTTAACGATCTACTGCATCTCATCGAAACATTGCATCCAAGCCAAGAGTCTCGAGGCCTTTCAACCCCTGAGGATCATCTTTCATCAACCCTACAAATTCATCAGCTTGGTGCGAGAGGGATGAAGAGCTGGTGTCGATGTACGTCGACACATGGGTCTTTGGCAAGTTACATGTGCTGTGTCCCTGTTTGCACAATCTTTCTCAAAGGAGAAGCCGCAGAGAATATTCTAGATCTGCCTCTTCGTGCTACTGGCCGGGTAATTTATATCATAACATCGGACAGCAAAGGAATCTCTGGATCAACTGTACCTACGCATGCTCCTGTGGTAAAATAAGGAGATAAGGATATTTTCTCTTGCATGCTTTCGTTCCGAGGAAAAGCGATCATTAATACTAGGGCTGTGCTGAAAGTGAATGAGATTTAGGAAGCTAAGATGCTCATGGTTGATGACTGGTTTATCACAGAGTAGAGCTGGTAGATAACGATGCAGCTGCGATATGAGAGTAACGTAACTTGGAAATATATAAAAAAGTTGGTATTAATATTATGTGTCACCTAACGTCGATCCGCTATCCGACCTAGACGCCACGCTTCTGATGCTTGATATGTCTGAAAACCCATGGAATACACCCATCTCCGGATCATATAGCCCATGAGACATGCCTGACCTTCGAGATTCCCGTTTCTTTGACCTTGTCTCTGTTAGTCTTACTCCGGGTAGTACAACGTTTGGTAAGCTGATTGGGGCTTGGGCTTGGGCTGATTCTTCTGATGTCGAAAGCCCAGGGAGAACTTGACGGAAGATGGGTCGTAGCATCGGAAGACACGCTGGTGGCTCGTTAGCTTTTCGATAGCTCAGTCTGGACATCAAGAATCTTACATACCCGAGAATACTGCCATATTGATCTCGACAGCTGCCCACATCATGCTTTGTGCCATATCTTTCGGTATGTCGTCCGTTCGAGGGTTGTATAACTTGGAATGTACCAAAACGAATATCGAAGCCACGCATACACTGCGCAAGGTTAGACGGACGCTGACGAGGAGAAATTCAACTTACATCGTCCCAGATGTAAAAAGTCCGACAACTGCCAGCTTTTGGGATAAAGGTAGTGTCATCTTCATGACTTCGATGACGGGTAAAATCAGAATAACGCAATCCATGGTTGTATGGATAAGAATCGTGGCAAAGAAGAAATTTGCTTCGTTAAAAGGACACTTTGCACCTTGTATGCTCTTATCCCAATACGATTGAACGGGAAAACAGTGAAAAATGACCATGAATGTTCGAATAGTTATCCATATGCTGACAGCCACGAGCAAACAAATGATGGCATATCGAATCGAGGTATATTGGAAGACGCGCCAGTAAAAGCAGAGAATACTGAGTTTGCAGAATGCGATCGACGAGGCGTAAAGAAGTTCGCAGATCCAGAGTAAAAGTCGTGATCGGTCTTGGATATGGTTGGCTTCGATTGGGTCTGCGATCGTGAGGATGGATTGCCCGAGTTTGTAGCTATGTGTCCCTAGACGAGGTAAGCGACCGCGATCGGTGTTGAGGCATGTCGTGCATACAGTAGATGGTAACGGAACAGTAACTCGATACGAAGAGCTGTTACCAAGCGTGAGCAAGTACGCATTGCACGGAAGCGATATGAGCAACTATACCAATGCAATAATCGCGAAGTAGTCGTCGAACCAAAAGTTCATCTTTGTCATTCGTCGCGCTTTGAGCCGTAAACAGAGGGCCAGAAAGGCCGCGGCTAAAGTGATGGAGATGGCTGCATAGATATCGGGCTGCAGCCCGGCCATGACGTCGATTCTGTCCCAATTGCTTAACGTGCGTCTGCAACGGTCGCGAGCATCATCTTGGGGGCCCAGAGACTGTTTGTACAGTCTAAAATCGCGGAACCTCCAACGAAAGGGCCAAATAAACGGAAGAGGAGAGGTTCTTATCTTCCTCGGCCGTTAAGAGCGGGGAACGAGAAAACAAGAGGGGAAAAGTCATCATTAGTGTTTAAAAAAAGACTCGCCGTTTGCAAGCCGAACGAACTCTCGGGACCAGATTTAAAACGTGCCATCGTCGGTGGAGGTAAAATCCGGAGTTTATTAGGGCCCGTTATGGTCTGGGATCCGCAGAAACCCGGCGTTTTGGAGGGGGAGCCGATGGCTTTCAACGTCCACGAGAAATACGAATTGGTCAATATTTTGAGAGTCTAGAACTAGATGTTGTTG
>PVPY01000022.1:0-47870 GCA_002982035.1 Fusarium algeriense
ATTTCATGAAAATATGCGGTAACCGTATCGTTACGATCAAGCGGTGTCTGTATGGTTATTCGGGTGCCGAAGTAATCAACAAAAATAAAGGAGTATTGGCGAGAAAAAGATAGTTCCTGGATGATTTCTCTAGCTTTCCGATAGTCCTTCGGTAGATCAATCGTATCCGTAGTTCCGGCATCGGCTCTTGGCAACATGACACACAAACTAACGAAAATACTTCAATTAACAGCAGAAACCACGAAAGCCATAATCATAATGCTGGGCAGAAAGTTACATAACCGTATATGCCAATGACGCTAAAAGTCTTGGAAACATTTTGTTTATATTGATCCTCCGTACAAACTTCTAATCTGAACTGACAACCTTAAAAGTCGAAGGACTCATATGCTAATTACTTTACTACCTCCAACCTTTCTTCTCGCCGGAGTTCAACCCATCAGCCGTCTAGCTATTGCGTGGCGCTACAGCATATCAGCAAAATGGCCTTTCAAGTGGTTCCAAACTTGTGCTTTATCGCCTTTTCCTCGTACCCAAAGGCTGGACGGAGATCTTGGCAAATGTCGATACTGGCTGCTTTGCCCGAGGCCACTGGACCCTTACGGGCCCCAGTGTAAACCATTCACTATAAAGGGCTCGGGTGCCTAAGTGGATGGACTCTGATTGGGTGCATATGGCAAGGGTGTTCGGTTGAGCCTTGTAGGATGTAGACAGTGCCTAACTGCCAAAGGCAGAAGCGTTATAACCTGCAGCTATATTCACAACGCCATCATATCCTTACTCGAGTTACATTAACCATCACTAGGTTGTTTTCTTCGAGGAAGCTGACCAGATTGATCAAACTTCTGAGATTGACAACATTTTGAAAGCAGCAAAAGAGTCAGAGTCTCGTACTGTGCTTATCTTTTCCTTCAGAAAATTGAAGCCCAAGACGCAAAAGTACTTAATTCGAACAGCGAGTCCCGTCGCCGCTTCTCCAATGTCTTCAGGCTTGAGAACTACGGTGAGAGTGAGATATATCAGCTGCTTACTCGGCTTTGCAAGAATAAACCAGAGTTTGGCGATAAGTCCACCACGCTGTTGACTACACTAAGTCGAAAGATTGCGGCCCGTGGGTTGGCACAGCAGCATTCTTTCACCAACGCCCATGCAGTTGCGGAAGAGGTAGAGAAGGTCAACGAAAGATATCAAAAGCGCAAAGAAGCCGCTTGGTTGGATTGGGCCAAAAGACATTCCCCAGACAATGGTGAAGAATTCGGTCCCGACGATTTCAAGTAAGACAAGATTACCCTCGAGGACATTATCTGAATCAAACCATGTCATACAGAAGCGATAGTGCGGCATGGATCGAGTTACAGAAGCTAGTCGGTTTGAGAGAAGTAAAGGAGACTATGGAGCACCTGATCGACTTGGCCGAAGTCAACTACCAACATCAACTACATGGATAAAAACCGCTATCTATCAACCACAACAGAAGTTTCCTTGGGGCTCCAGGCGTCGGCAAGACAACAGTTGCAACCCTTTACGCCAAGATTCTCACTGAACTCGGTCTTTTGTCAAATGGACATGTGATCATCATACGGGCGTCTGAAGTGGTCGGCCGTTGGTGCGGCCACTCGGAAGGCAACGCTGCTGAGGCCCTTCAAGATGCGAAAGGTGTAGTGTTGATCATCGATGATGCACACCTATTGTATCACGAGAGGACAAATGGGAATAACGACTCTGATATATTCAGACAAGGTGTGATTGACGCTTTAGTCGCCAATATCTCTGGTTGCCCCGGAGAAGACCGCTGCGTCATTCTCTGTGGTTACGAAGATAGGATGGAGAAGATGTTTCTTCGAAGCAATCCCGGTCTGGAAAGGCGTTTCCCTCTCGATAACGCCTTTAGGTTTGCCAGTTATGACGATGACGAACTGCATCAGATACTGAAGCAGAAGAAGCAGAGGGAAGACCTGGTCATAATAGATGAAGCTCTCAAGGTCGCACGCGATTTGTTGAGTCGCATGCGCAGAAGACCAAACTTTGGAATGGAGATGATGTCGAAACACTTCTGAATAAGGCCAACCTAAGACGAATCAGGAGATTGAGGAAGTCGATTGCCCAATCCTCGACCTTTAGTGGCCAGCCTCTAGAATCCATCGACTTTGATCCTGATTTTGACAGATCTAGGAGGGCTGATAAGAACCGCATTGCTCTTTTTGGGGAACTTGTCAGATTTCAGCATATTACGGAAAAGTTTCGTAAGTACCAGAAGATAGCGGATTGAATGCGTCGTTATGGGATTGATCCGAAGCCGCATATTCCTTGGGCGTTTGTGTTCAAAGGATCTCCAGGAACGGGTAAAACGTGAGCCACTTTCCCAACTCTATCACAAACCTATACTTACGCTTCGCAGATCAACAGCACGGAAGGTTGGAAAGCTCTTCTACGACATGGGCTTCCTATCATTAGACGAAGTAGTAACATGCTCTTTTACAAATCTCATCGGCGAGTATTCAGGACACATTGGGCCCAAGGTAATCAATCAGTTCGAGTTAGGCCTCGGAAAGGTTCTGTTCATCGATGAAGCCTACCGTCGTATCGGAGACTGTTTTCATAAGGAGGCTGTTGGAGAACTGATTGATGCCATGACTAGACCTCGATATGCCCATAACATGGTTGTCATTCTGGCTGGGTACAGTGGTGAGATGGAGAAGCTGTTGAGCACGAATCCGGGTTTGAGGAGCAGGTTCCCTACGGTTCTCGAGTTCCCTCAGATGTCGCCAGATGAGTGCTTGATACTGCCTTCGAAGCTGTTGTCCAAGCTGACCATCAGTGACTCAAAATCTGTCACAGAGCGTGATGGTGAACATAACGCCAGCGCATGCAAAAATGCCAACGCGGCTGTTAGATCTAGGTAACGGCAACTCAAAGACTTGGCGTATATATCAAGATCCAACTTTCGTTTCATATGTTGCGCTTTCCCATCGATGGTCTCAGGACACACCTAGACTACTTATGAGTAATTACCAGAATTACTGTCATTTTCAGCCTGATAGCGCCCTACCACAAAATTATCAAGATGCAATTTCTATCTGCCGCGCTATACCAGTCCAATATCTCTGGATTGACTCTCTCTGTATTATACAGGATAATGGCGGGTTAGAATTTCATCAAGAGGCTCCATTAATGGTGGATGTTTATCAATATACCTTCTTCACATTAACGATTTGCTGGGACTTTCCAAGTCTTAGCGTTTTTCCTAAGTGTCGGCCCCGCAGTATACCGCGGCCTAATGCCTCTGGTTCCTTTGGACTATACGATTCTGTATCGCAAGCAGATGAATATATAATCGTCGCACAAAGGGGATTTATGGATTTGGAAATCGATGTGGATCAAGCACCCATCAACCATTGTGCGTGGGTCTTGCAAGAACGATGTCTCTCGAGACGTTTACTTTACCTTGGTAACGAGCAATTGCATTGGGTGTGCGATGAATGCACCGGGAGTGAAGTCTCTCCTGACTCTATTTGTAAGGATGGGAGACGCGAGTCAATCCTCAATCTTACGGACGATGGAGAGATATGTCTTGGGGTCGGACACTTTCAAAGTATACTGGATGCGATTTGACATTCGAACAAGATAGGGTTATTGCCATCACAAGCCTAGCTAGGCTAATTGCTAGAAAAACCGGTGGTAACTATCTTGCTGGTATTTGGCTCGAGATTTGGATGAAAGGCCTCTTATGGGAGCCAGGAGAAGCAAGAGATCCGAACTCCAATCTGAAGCCAGAGGATGGAGAAGATCATTCAACAAAACTGAAGCCCATTATGGCAATACCCTCATGGTCATGTTTGGGATTTTCCGGATCGGTGAGATCAAGTATCCAGTGGGAAGGGCCGAGGATCGCAATCACGACCCCTAACTCATTCGAGTCAGATAAATTCCGGCTATTGGCTATGTTAAGCCAAACTATAGTCACTTCACCTGGAAGTGACCCCTTTACTTCCTTCGAACGAGCAGACTTAAATATCAGGTGCCTGCGTTTGCCAGTGAGATCCGCCGGGATCCAACACGGAGAAAGTAGACGATGCTTCTTTCGAAACGAGTATGACATCGAGTTTCCTTCGGTTGGTCTGGACTATATGCGACTACGAGCCTGTAGACTAATTGATGGGGAATATGTCAAATTTCGATTCTGTTTTAGCAAGCCAGTCGACTCCTCTTCACAATATTTCCTCGTCCCACTATATTATCGTAATAATCCACAGGACTCGCTTCGAGGCTCTTGTGTCTATGGACTAGTGGTTCAGAACATTCTAAACGGCGGTAACCAAGAGTTTATCAGGATCGGAACGTGGGATGAGGATTATCGTTATGCATCTCAGCTCAGTCCTATTATTAGCAACACAATCGTCAACCTCGGCATTGGGAAGAATTCTGCCTTGAGTGATGAGACTCTTACGGAGAATGAACGCGTTTTTGACTCAAAACTTCATGAATATGCAGTGGATCATGTAGATTCAAAGGTGGAGAAAATGAGCCCGTCTGTCGGAATGAGTTGGTTGAATGGTCGTTGCTACCACATTTCACTACAGCAGAGTGGGCTACTATCTCCTTAATATAATAGCTTTCTGTATAATTATAGATTAACTCCTAAATATATACTACGGTTTATCAAAAAAAACACTTTAACTATTCCCAGTAAATGAAGTAGAGTTCAATCCTGACTGAGGAAATGAAAGGAGCCATTCGCCGTGGCACTCATTGGTAAAGCATATCGGATATCTGGGCGACTGATTCCCCGAGCGGCCAGCTAGTCAACTGTTCAAAGGACTCCAAGCCACAAGAATATACTTTAGGCAGCTAACACAGGTGATTGGAATATGGTATTTTTCTCCATGATATAAGCTTTTACCCCAAAGCTTCTACAATAACCATTGAATCTTATATTACAATGAAGCCCTAGGGCTTGGCTTGGGTACGACTGCTTTCTCATGATTGTGGTCTTAAATCCTAGTAGATAATTGCTTTCTTGGATGAACATCATGGAAGGCAGGATGAATGCTGATATAGGCATCGATGCGGTCCGATCTAGGTGAGGAGGTCCACGGTACAGAATTAACTGCGACACAATCACTGACCCCATATCAGGCTTAAGGATTTGTGTCCCGTTCTCGATCAAATCCAGGAAAACACTCGATCAGCCTCAATCAGCATTGGCGTGCTTCACCAGGGCCAAGTAATATTCACTGGAAGTCGCGGCTTTCGTGACGTAGAGTCACAAGCGCCAGCTGATTCTGACACTAATTATCTCTTGTGCTCACTTACAAAAGCCTTCACAGCTGCTTGTTGCGGTATTCTTGTGGACGAAGGAAAGGTGAAGTGGACAGAGCCGTTGAGGAGCTACATTCCTTTTTACCAATGTTGTTGATCCGGTGATTGGTGAAAGAGCCACAATTCAAGATGCGCTTTCACATAACACCGGTCTGGCACATATGGACCTTACCTGGTTGGGTGTAGAGTGCGATTTTATCCTTGACAAGAAGGACTTACTCAAGGTGGTGAGCCATCTTCCTCCAGTCCATGATCTACGCAGTGGCTTTCATTACAACAACTACATGTATGCTGTGGCGGGGCTTGTGATCGAGAAACAGACAGATCAACCATGGTACGAGTTTCTGAAGCAGAGAATCTTGGATCCCATTGAGATGCATCGGACCAGAACAAACCGTACAAAACTACCAAACGAAAATGTCGCGGATCCTCATGTCGTCCTGGATGACTACTCAATCCATAAACAGAAGCCCGTTGACACGGCCGCCGATGGTACCCTCATGGGGCCTGCTGGAGGCGTCTGGTCCAATGTATCAGACATGATGAAATGGGCCCAATCTCTACTCGGTGCCGTGCATAACGAGCCTTCAGTTCTCAAGGAGATATCAACGATTGTCTCACACAAAACCAACATCACCACATCTTCTCTCGGCGAGAATACATACGGACTTGGTTTTGCGCGCGCCATGATTCCATCAACAGAATTAGGCATGCTTTCTCTTAACGGCCCACAGAGAGAACACATAATTGGTCAAAAGTCCCGACCGAGACTTGTTCTGTATCACAATGGTGGCCAGTCGGGTTACTTGACCGCTTTCTACTTGTTTCCAGAAACCAAATCGGCGATAGTTGCGTTTGGGAATTCATATGGCTTGGGTGATGGACCGGACTGGTCTTCACAAACTATTGCTCAGGCAATGTTCAATCTTCAGCCACCAATCAACTTTGCGGAGGTATCGAGACAAAGGGCTAAACGAGAATATGAGAGATATGCCCGTCTCTCAGCCGACTTTGAGCACTTCCGGAATGAGGAGAGAAGCAAACAGGGAGCCCGTGAGGTTAAGCTTGACGACTACGTGGGGAGATATGTCAATGCAGGACTAAAGATGACACTGGATATCAGAAGCAGCGCAGAAGCTAGCCTGATGATGGTAATTAATCATGTCGCCTCACAGCACCATCGTCTGAGCCACTTTGCTGGAGATAAACTGGGGTTTCTGCCTTCTTCCCGTCGAGAGTTTGTTGTTCGTGAGTTCATCGACTGGTTTCAGTGGGATCAATTTGTTTTGAGCTTTGAGCGCAATGTTCAGTCGGGGAAAGTTGTCGGGGTTAGTTGGGCTCTACAGGTTAATATTGAGCCTGTACGATTCGGGAAGTATTCTGCAGAGGCAGAGGAAGGTTGAGAACGATACAGATATCTATGCTTTATAGAAGATCCACAAACTAGACGTCGCTACACCAGGATGACTTGCATTGCACTTGCGGGCCGTCCGCTCTTAGCACTATTGGTGGGATTGCGTGGATCAGGATAGAGGCCTGCCACTACGTGTGGATATGGGCTTTAAAAGGGCCACTACTTGAACAGCAGGCACTTATATTTTAAAATAGGTAGTTAAATACAAAGGAATTGTTTGATTCACTTGTATTCTATTTATTTTTAGTTTATGAGACAGATGTTGTAATCTAGTCCCTTCATTTTGGGATTTTAATGCTTACTCTTAAAATACACTTTTTATTAAGTTAAAGTAATAAATAATTCGTAGTTATAAAATATCAATATAGGTTATTTCAATAGCGGTAGACTACTAACTTTAGGAGGTTCCATAAGCTTTAAGAGTTCAGCAGCGGCTGCAGCAGCAGCGACAGCTGCATAGTCCCGCCAGTCCCGGTTTCTGTGAGAGTCGGCATAATCGCAAATACCACGTATAAAAACACAGGGGACTCTATCAAACTGGTTAGAACCCTCCATATCCACACAAAGAATTGGATTCGAAAGTGCCAAGGTCTTTGAAAGGTGATCCCTCATAACTGCATCTATGATCACTTGATTTACCGACAGAATGGTCCCAAAGTGGATGTCCGGTTCCGGTGAAGATCTCTGTGCACGATACACCCGCTTAGAACGATCACAATGATCGCAAGTTCCGCCACCGGCGTGGATGTAACTTGAATCGAATAGTATGTCTTTCTCAGACCCTGGATATGAGAAAAGATTTGCGAAATCTCTTACCATTTCTAACTCTTTTTGAATTCTGGACATTTGTGATTTGGACTGTTCTTGCAAGTTGTGGACCGCAGATATGAGGATTGTTGGAGGTTTAGGATTCTTCCGTACCTTTTGCGGTCCAGCTTTTCCCATGTCGCATTGTATCACTCCGCCACTATCTTTCTCAGGCAAACTAACAACAACATCACCAAGTCGGATATCTTGGTCGGGCTGAGGTATACCCCCACCAGTTCCCACTGATAAAAGAATTCTCATCTCAGGGAATGTGCTGAGCAAGTCGCTGATGGGTTGTGATGAGAGATTTGACCCATGATTTACGAAGTTTGTTGAAGTAATGATTACCGAATGCTTGCCTATTCGACCAAATGTGTATCTACTCGCATTGTTTGGTTTCAAATTCAAATCATCTGGTTGAGGATGTGACTCGTCTAGGTGCCCCACCAATGCTGCGTATCCAACAATGGAAAACACAAGTAAGCCGATTTTGTAATCATCGCGCGAGTATAATTCTTCACTGGTATCCAAGCTTGAGTCTCTCGTTGCTTCAGTTGAGGTCCACTGTGGTTTTTGAGAGTCATTGATTTTTTCAATATCAAAGTACTCACTGAGGGGGACATAGTGAGTCCTGTCCTCAGTTAAAGAAATGTCGCCGCCATGATTGGCCCTGTCAAATTCGCTGTACTGAATATCTTCGCAAGGAGTCCTAGGTTCCTCTGTGGGTGGGTATGGGTCTGTCAAAGGCTCGTCTGACGCGCCCAGAATCCATTCGATGAGGCTGTCCGCTTCAAACCTTTCTTCTGGGACTTTATATGTTCCAATCGGTAATCGAAGCTCATGGACAACCGGTCTTGGCCAAGGAAGGGCACGCATTGAGAACTCGTATACATGCTTCAAAACATGCTCAATGATTTCAGGAGAATCCTCTCGGCCATAAGATGAACAAAGTGGACAGGCAGAGATACCCATACGTGGAGTTTTCAACCCGTCAAGCAATGTTGGTAGCTCAACCTTCTCCATAGCATCCTGGTGCTGGTTCTGAAAGTGCTGAATTATCTCTGTTTCCTTCAGGAATGATGTTGTATCTGTGCAGAACGGGCAAGTCCATTTGGACTCATGATCAGCTTGTACATGCTGCTCCCATTCTTCCCTCGTATTGAATAGTAGTTGAGGTTTTGGGCACTCTTCAATAATGCATGTGTAAGGACGCATGTCCTCAATGATATGACATCTTGATCTCAATTGTCAGCAAAAGTATGAAACACGTCTCAGGGATTCACAAACCTCCATTTAGTCGTGTCGGCCATCAATTCCACGCCAATGGGCTGTGAGCAGCATGGGCATTTACCGATATCACGGTCTGATTCCTTGATAGGCGGTAAGGGAAACTCAGTATTATCTGCAATAGCTGTGATGTTTGTGTTGGCGACCCCTGGCTTGTATTTTCTAGTTGGATCGTACCGCAGGGTTCCTTCGGCAGTTGAAGCTGCACTACGCTCACCAAGCGTTCGTGGCCCGTGTGCTTTCAATCTTTTCTCCTCTCTCACTTGAAGCGCTGAGGATTGCGAGGCGCCCTCATGTGTCTGTTTCGATTGCGACTCTGTATTCATAGCGGCATCTTCCGCGATCGGATTCTGACTTGTATTTCTGCCACGCCTGTGGGCAGTAACTGTGTGGTGCCGTCTCATAAGATTCGTTTCGATCAGTCTCTTTTGCACAGTGGATAGATTGGAAGGGTCCAACTGCCTTGGCAGGCCCGCTTTGCTCGGTCGAAGCAGAATGATGCACTCGAGGTGCTTTCGAAGCTCCGTATATTCATTCTGGTCAAATGTAGCTTCGGCTCGGCGCTGTCGCGAAGCCACTCCGGTACGCCGAATCGCCGTACCGATTGTTGCCAGGTTCCTGATAGAGGATCGAACAGATTGGAGAATTTCCTCTCCTGTCTGATCGTTTGTTGAGGAAAAATAGGCTTCCAGAAGATCGTTAAGAATCATAAGTATGGTCTTTACCAGCATAAGATCTTCCGGCCTCTCCCTGAATCTCCAGTCAAGGGATGACCTTCCCTCCGCTGTAGCCTTAACTCCGTCATCCCAGAGGCGCGTATCAGCAAGACTGTTTTCTAGAGCCTCTTGATGACTGCCTTCCTTCTGGGAACAGCATCTTTCGAAATTGGATATGCATGCTTTCGTAAGAGATGAGACCGAAGCATTTCGTCTGCCATTTGTTTGTTCCATTTGTTTGGTGATGGACTGTAGGGTATGGAAGGAATTACGTGCAAGAAACGCTGACATGCCATGAGGGGATCATGTCTCACAGGCGTTAATGCCTTAGGCAAACAAGCAGCATGCACGACGAAAATTTCAGAGAACATGATTGGTACTCTCTTCACGTGAGCAAGCGCCAATATCAGGCTGTGAATTTTCTCCTCTTGAAGCTGAGAAACCTGTTGTTTGCACATGCTCTGGTTGTCATCTCAGATATCAATCATAATGGCGGAGGATGACATCTGCCATTTTATGGCGTCTTGGGCCAAGCAATTCATCAGAATAATCTACGATGTGATCTCCATGGCATCGAATAACTTCCGGCCAACCGTTCTCAGCAAAATCAGCGAGATTATTACGGATTTGGGTGTGGCCTCTACGTATATCCAGTCGCTACCTCGATATTGGATTGAATCAGACTTGGAAATGATATGCCGGGAAATTCTTGTCCAGATAACCAGGATATGCCAAGTATGTTCTCAGAAGCCTGTTTGCCCTTAATGAATCTTACGGGGCGGCTAAATTGGATCTCAGTGGCCGCAAACCTTACAATACAAGCATAACTCAGTTGTCAAAGTCTGTAATAGCGCTTTAGCTGGGCTTTGGGCAAACAGCGATAAGGCCCGTATTAGGCGGTCTATCTTGAAGTACTTCTTGGATAGTAGCAACTTCGCTAATATCAATACTCTGGAAGACAATTGCAGGGCTCTCTTGGGACAACTTGAGCCACCCAGTGATAGCCAGTCTGATGGCCCTCCTGGGAATCTGGAGCGATTTGCTCAATACGACCAAGTTGAGCACAATCAATCGATTCTTCAAATTCTTGAGGCGCATTGCCAGTGCCATCCTGACCTACACCCAAACACCCACCATGGAGACATATGGCATCCAACTAGACTTTTGCTTGAGGTGGATTGCAGTTGCATGAACTTTGACATCTTAGTCTCATCTATGGATATGTCGTATTGGGAAGAGTTCCGTTTAATCATGTAAGATTACTGTTCGCCCGCCAATAGAAGCTCAATATGAAGACTAACACGAGAAGTCCTTCATCGGACCTGAGCCCTCAGATGGAAGACTGGCAAGCCCCGATCCGAGGGAACTTTTGCCGCATCATAGAGAGTCCTTATCACGCCTGTGTTAACTTCACAATTCGACCCGATTTAAGTCTCGATCAATTGCCCCAAACAGCGATTCGAAGAATAATTCCAGCACCCGGTGGTGGGGTATGTCTCAGAGATATTCTCCAGAATTACGAATTGACTTCCCGAGACAGGATCATATTGTCCTATTCGATTGCTAAGGCGTATTGGAAGTTCTACGACACAGATCTGATGCGAAGACGCTGGAGTAGTGAAACCGTATGGTGTATGCCTACAGACGGGAAAGATGAATACGACGACTTACCCGTCCAGGCTTTTGTGGCCCTCCCATTTGGCGTCAGTGATGAGCCTCTAGCACATTCGGTTGAGGATATCAGGATTCCTCTTAATCACAGATCTCCTAGAATATTTGCGTTGGGTATATTGCTACTGGAAATTGGGCTCGCCAAGCCATTCCAAACGGTATCGATGCAAGGCTCTGTTGGACAAGCAAACTTTGATCATCGAATAGCAACCAATAATCTTACCAAGCTACGAGAAGATAAATTGGGTGGCTTTTCCAGCGCGAATTACTTCATAGACGCTGTCGACTATTGCCTTCAAGCGAAGAACTTCATTCCAGATCGGGGACATATGAATTCTGCGCAGGATATCCCCGGAAACAAGGAACAGACAGCTGATATCGCAAAGAGGAGGAAACAGCTTCACGACATGGTTGTTCTACCTCTCGCCTACTTGGCACTGGAAGGTTTCAGGCACAACACTGCCAAGATACCTCACATAAAGAGGAAAAAGGTATCAAGAAGCCCTCCAGAACCGAATCTCCGACACCCCCAACTAGACAGCGCTTTCCTGAGCGGACAGCAGAGGTACTCTGAAAGCTGGCTGGATGATCTGAAACGTATAAGTGCTCAAGTGTATGGTCTCAGGATGAAAGCCAAGACTACTCCAGTTACTATTCGAGTTGCTATACTAGATACAGGTGTGAATCAAGAAATGGACTTTTTCAGAGACGAGGATGATGGTGACAAACGCTTGGACACGATAACAGGCTGGAAGGACTATGTTGACCATAACAACCTTTCCGAAAAGAGAGATACATTTGGCCATGGGTCTATGATGGCACGCCTCATCATGGAGATATGTCCGATGGCCGAAATCTTGGTTGCTCGAGTCGCTAAAGATACAAAGGATCTTCCGAACTGCGAGGAAAATATCTTACAGGTATTTTTCTCTGAATCTCTAACACTCTGAATTGTATTTGACACGCTCATCACAGGCTATAAAATGGGCAAAAGAGGAACAGGTTGACATCGTCTCAATGTCATTCGGTCTCTCCCGTGACAGTGACAGCATTGCCAGAGAGATCTCGACTCCAGATCCTGACAGCTCGAAGAAGGTGATATTTCTGGCTAGTGCAGGAAACTCACCAGAAGAAGGCGAGATGTTCCCCGCCCGGCTGTCAAATGTGATATCGCTATACGCAACCAAGCGTAGCGGCTTATTCTTGGATACAAACGCACAGCGTCCAGCCAACGGTAGCGATATTCTGGGAACTTTCGGTGATGGTGTTCCTCATGACATCCAGAAAGAATTTGACCAAGAGTATCGTGGCATAAGCGCATCAGGGTCTTCGATTGCCTGCGCAGTAGCCGCTGGGATCGCCTCCATTATGCTGGAGTATGTCTCGCTACTACCGCGTCTGGTTGAGGGCTGTAAGGACGAGGATCAGCTTATCTTGGATGTAATAAAAGGTGGTGAGGGCATGCAAGCTATATTTTACCTCATGGCACTAGAAAAGTCTGATAGCCGTTGGTTCGTGACACCCGCTTCGTTTTGGAGGGACAAGAACACGCACAAGGCTAGATATCACGCTATATGGAACACGCTTTGGAGTATACATAGAAAAAAGCCGAGATAGATCCTCACGCCTCAAGGACCAGATGGAATAAAAGGTATGATTGTGCAGTCGAGATAGTGACATATAAATCGAGGCCTGTATCATAAAGGCATTACTATCTAACAAAGCTGCTTCAACATATTGTCTGAATCGTTAAGTATCCCAGACATGGGCCTCTCAACCCCACTGGAGCATGAATGTAATGACAAGCAACGAGTAGTAATAATAGCTTTCTTGGAGATAAATCCTGCCAACCTGAACACCTTATGGCCTTGCATTCCAACTCCGTCAGTCCTTCTTTCCAGTGAAAAGAACAGCAGTTTCATCTCCGACAACGTACTCTTCCATAGTCGATTTGACCTCTCCAGCGCCCTTCACCATATTGCTGGTCACTTCGGCAAGCTCCATGTTATCCTCAGGCTCATCTCCGTCATCACCATGACCCGACTGAAAAGCAATGGTGTCTCCGAACACCTCAGTCTCGATATCCCCACCAGGCTTTTGACGAATCACATGGAGTCTGTAGCCAAAAACGATACCAGGCGCCGTATTATAGCTGCCTGCTTCATGGCCATCCTCAGCCTTTGACACGTTACCTCCGACCCCAACGGCTGGCGCACCCTCAGTTGTGGGAACAGATGCAGATAGGTCGCCCTCCTTGGAGGATATCGAATCCGTAGTTTTCTTCACAGAGAAAGACGTCTTAGCAATTCGAAGGCCCGAAATGACATATACGGGACGCTTGTTCCACCGTCCAAACGGTCCACCATTGATATACTTTTCGACGGGCTTGAGTTTGACGAGCGCTTCAAGAGCCTCCTCGCTCAATGAACGCTTGTACGTTCGTATCTCGTGATCCACAGCACCAAATGAGAGGTCTTTATAATGCTCTGTGTTGGCCTTTCCAGATGCCGAGGCAAGTTCCACCAACTTGGCGAAAAGATTGAAGCTAGCAGAACGACCAGAGCCTGTAGAATGTTCGTGACCAGTTTCGATCAATGTTTCAACCTCTGGGAGCCGAAATGAAGCTGTTTGTGCGGGGTCAACTGGCGCAAGTGAATCCAGCGAGCTGAGAGCAAGGGTTGGGCGATCAGGATATTTGAGTATGACGCCGAGCCGAACCTCGCCATCGGGAAGAAAGGTAAAATCAGGAGGTAGAAACCAGGTCTTTTGTGTCATTGTGTGTTATTTGCTTTCGTGAATGGCTTTGGATGGAACTATCGAATTAGACGATTGAAAAAAAGATGAGAAACGGTCATATTGATGAGGCCTCCAGACGAAAATGCTTGCCCCTCAGTTGACGCGAGATTCCGAGGCTGATCAACCAGGGAGCATTCTGATTGGACTTGGAAGCGATTTTGAATATGCAGTAATCTTTCAGCTCGTCCCACAAGACACGGTTGCTCAAATGAAAACCATGGTTAAGCGGCACCCAATTCAGGCTTTGTACCGCTATTTCTTTACTGGTTGCCCCTGTTGAGCCAGACAATACAGGTACTGGGACTTAATTGTAAATCTTGGTGGCATAAGAAACCTGGACTTTCAGCGGGAAGGCTCCAATACAATAAAATGTTGTTAGCTAGATGTAACTAATAATGAAAGAATGAAATAATATGGTTTAGCCGTTTTATACGTTGTATACTAACATATATAGAAAAGCCAGTTAATACGGCTGCTAATAATACCCCTTGAAGGGCTTACTGGACATATTTAATCTAATATTTTAAATATAATAAAATAGGCCAAAGCTCGACTTAAGGCTATATATAAAAAGCCTTTAGTATTTAAATAAATGTTAATAATTATTTTATATAAAATTAATATTATTATATCTTCTTTTAGTAGGAATACATATAGATTTAGCTTTATATATATAGCAGGTGGCTAAGAGAGTTATTCAATGGACTCTTCTCTGTCACCCCGAGTCTTTGCATGGCACCAGTTGCTGGAAGCTGATGATCCTAATGATACACGATCGCCATTCGCACATCTTTCAGAGCTCAGCAGCCTAGTAACGTGCGGGTTAGTTATTCTACGCTACTGGATCTCGCGACCTTGTGCTTAGACTACCTGCTTTCTTCTGCCCCCTCCTCCGTACCGTTGGGTATAGATAGACAAGTGTATCCAGACCGAGTGTCGATTGATCTATACTGTCATTGCTCCGTCTTTTGGTTTTATCATCTTGGCGAAGCCGTCTCAGCATCATTTTCATCACGCAACGCGCCGCATGAGGAGGAAATGTGCTCGACAGCCGTCAGTGGACTTTGTGAATTACTCAGCCGCCTTTTTGATAGCCCACTTGCTGTTGCACACTGGATCAATTGCTTCTACAGAAGCCCATCTATATTTCCACTGTGGTCTTGGGCAGGGTTCCGTGGTCTTCCATTCGATGACGATATCAATCCTTCCAAATCATCCATATTAAAAGGATTCTCACTGGCGTTGGAATGGCTAGAATGGGCCGAGAAACTCCGACTACCGGATATCCCAAAGGAAGCGTTTCTCACTCTGACGGAGAACCTTTCTCACCTAATGGGAGATCTGACTGGGGTTTGTAAGAAGTGGGATGCAAAATTGAGCGAAACGCCATAGGTGATATAGAGCGATGTTCTTGCGTTTACGTCAAGCAAATATCTCCCATCACCTCAGTCTACATATCAAGTTCAGATTGACCCAAATACATTGAACCCTACTACCGGAACTTCTCAGCGCCTTTGTCACATGTCCGCGACTTCTTCCAATGGAGCTGTCTTGGGTATTCTTAGCATCTGGCCATCACGCAAGTTTGAGGAATTCTGGGAAAGGATTGATCCGGCGACGGCATACCCAGAGGTTGAGAACTACTGTTAAAATTGGCATGCAATCTACGAACTCAGCACCGTCGGTGAACGGATAGAAAAGCTTGGCACCGTTTCTATTCCTTTGCTGGCTGAAGAAGTGGCGCTGCAGATGAGACAGGCTTTCAGACAAGAGCATTTTACAACATGGAAGGCGTCATTCCTATTCTCTATCAGTTTCAATGGCTATTCCATATGTGTCTTACGAACTATTAACCGAGTCACTATCGATCCAGTATCTTCAAAACTTCGAATCAGATTTGGCCGTATTCCTCTTGAGACTATTGAAAGAATTCAACATTTTTGGGATGATAGACTGAAGCCTCACGATCCGAGCTATGCCATCAGACTGGTCCTACCACCGACATTGCAACTGATGCAGCGAAAAGTATATTCATATCGAACCATATTCGACGTCAATAGCCGCTATATCTTCTTTCAAGATGCATAGAGGTTTGAGGCGCCACTACTTGCTGTTTTCGAAATGGAAGACACACATAGAGAGGAGCTCCAGGTTCGGCTCATCGCTGTGGCACTAGAGGAGAATAGCAACTCATGGCAAGGTTCCATCCCACGTCACAGCTAATAGTGTCTGCTACCAAGTGGTGTGTTACGATATGGGACTTTTCAAGCAGTAGGACCCTATCTTCTAATGCCAAGAGCAACTACTAACCATATCCTAGACATTGTAACCCATCTTTCACGGGGTGGCGCTGACGTTACAAGTATCTCAATATCAGCGTGTGCAAATTACGTGGTCGTCATGCGGCAAAACTCTGACAGCCACGAAGTTCATGACCTGAGGGAATGCAACCTGAAGCTTGCAAACAGTGCGAGTAATGATTCGGACATGTCAAGATTGATGCCTCCTGTCGAAGAAAATACAATGTTTCCCCGAGGTCAAAATGAATATCTGGAATGCCTGAAGTCGGCTGTGAATAGTACCAAGCCCAGCGGATCAACCTTGACATTAGCTGGGGGGTCTGGGAATTCCATCGTCAACGCAGGTTCTCAAGACGCCTCCTGCCAACTGATAATCGATATTGGCAAAGTTAAACTCATAGCTCCACCGTCTATTGGAGAGACAAGCTCTAACAGCCTGGATCTTCTAACGTTGCCAAGCACGATCTCTACTCAAGACAGTCGCATAACCCTATATCTCCCAGGAGAAGGCGAAAACAATTTCTCAATTCTGGTAGACAAAAGCATAGAAGATGGATACAGAGTGCTGGATACATCGGGGCAGTCTCTGCCAGCTTTGGTCAGAAAGGACAAACGAGCGATTAATGAAGCCATATATGAAAGTGTTAGGATGCAAGTAAGAGCGTTGAACTGTTGGAAGGAACTAAGAGATTGTTTTCTGATATCAGTGAATAGCATTAAGGCTAAAACTATAATTAAATACTATATACATCTTTACTCCGCGATACTACAGTAATCTTTCAGCAAGACCTATCCTCCAAGCTAAATACTGCGGGCTCTGGGAGATCCTCGTCATACATCCAGCGCAACGACTGAGCCTCATCCGTTTCACCATAGTCAAACTCGATCAGGTACGACATCCAAGGTCGTGTTGGGAATCGTCCCTGCTTTGCCGTCTCGTTATGCGACACGTTCCATGTCCACGAATGGTGGTGATAATGTCTCAGCTCATAAGTCTCGTTCTCAATGCCTTGGAAGTTCATGTAGAGGTAACCATCAGAGACACTGATGTCAATATGGAAGTTGTGTAGTGCATTGCAATAACGTCCTGTATACGCGTTGAGAGCAAGATGCTTTGTGCCTTTCTCTCTTCTTTTCTCAAGCTCTGCCTCGATCTTCGTAGCAAGTGTTGAGGTTGCCTTGGCAGTCACGGTAGCTAGCTGCTGGAAGTCAACATTCTCGGAACTACCTGATAACGTCTGTATGATAAGCTGAGGAGCCCAGTCGCAAGCATCAACTAGGCCAGAAGAATCGTAGTGAGCTGCTTGAATGACGACCCGGGAGTTGAAGTAGTCTTGTTATTAAACTGATCATTTGCTGCCCGCATGAAGTTGATATAGAACTTGGCCATATCGTTAGTGCAGCTTCGAACAGCTCCACCAGCACCATTAATGGTCCGGTGCGATATGGTTGGCATTGGAACTTCGTATGAAGAAGCATCATCTAATGCATAGTAGGCTTTGGCAGCATTCGAGTTACCAGGAAGGTCCTCCATAGATGTGCGATGCATACCCAGTGGCTCCCATAACTTCTCCTTGAAGACTTCCTCGAGGCTCTTATTCTCGACCTTCTCAACAACCTGACCAGCTATCTCATAGGCATAGTTGTTGTAGAAAAAGTCGGACCTGAAGTCTCTGACAACAGGCTGAGCGATCTAGGTTCGTATGGCCTCGGATTTAGGGAGCAAGATATTTCCAGCACGCTGAATCCATATGCCATCGCTACGAGCGACTCCAGTACGGTGAGACAAAAGATCAGCGATAGTTATCTCGGAACCTCGGCCCTCGAATGAGTCTCGAAGTTCGGGCAAGATGGAGGCGATGCGAGTCGACCACTCCAGTTTCCCCTCCTCGACCAATATTCCCACCAAGGCGGCCAGCATTCCTTTGGTGACAGAACCAATGAAGTACGCTGTATCGCCATCCGGTGCTCTCTGAGCCTCGACGTCTTGGAAGCCGAAGTGCTTTGAGTATGCTTCTTTTCCACCTGACAGGACAGAGAATGAGAGCCCAGTTGCTCCACTGACCTCGCAAATGTAGTTTATCTGAGACTCAAGCTGAGACATGACGTCGTGCATCTTGTTGAGTGATTGGTTTGGCATAGTGAGGACTTGAGTAGTGTGTAAAGGTTGACTTCTTGATTGAGTGATTGATGTTGACAAGGAAGAATGCATAGCGAGCTGGAAGGATTACAGTAAAACATTTCGCTCTTTTACACTTCCTGTTTACAAGTTTGATGGGAGGAGCTTGTTTGTAGTTTGTTTCTGTTTTCTTTGTCCCCTCCGCCATCCAAAGCTTAACAGCTCGAAGAAGCTGCGGCTTTTACCGCCCACGTATTCTTTCGCACTTAACTATCGGTATGTCAGCCAAAAGGTACTGTGCTAGTTATTGAACACATTCATTGTACAAAATTACGGCGACATGAGGGGAAATGGAGCTTGGCCATGTTTGCGACGCTTTAGTCCCAGCGCGCTAAAACCCAGTAACAAAACATTGACCAGTTCGAGAAGGGATCATTATACAAACATACATTGCCTAATCATTGGGTTGAAACAGATTCATTTCAGCTACCTGAGCTACACCCGTCGCAAATCTTGCTGACACAATCTTCCTTCTAAATAATTTTGCTATTATCCAAGCAGAACATGAGAGAAGTGGGTCTTGTCTCTTATTGTAGTTAGTCCTTGGAATACGAGTCAAGGCGCGTGATAGGCTTGAACCCCCCTGGTCGAATTCAGCCCTAAATAACACATCAAACAACGCACTCACAATAAGTGTCATCTTTGGAGATTAGGCTCCAGGCATGACCTTAAGACTTGGCTGCACTGCTGCAAGTAAGCTGACTCCATTTGTGGCATGCGTATTATGCGCAGCCAAAAGAACCAACAAGTCACTACCTATTGGCTTCACACAGGCCAATTAAAGCACAACTTTGGTGCATCACCCGCAAAAGACTCGCTGAGGCACCATTGATGTAGAGTGAAGAGGGGAACCAAATAGCTCCACAGATGATTACTAAATTGTAATGGATAACGAGGTTTACTCTGGATATAGAAAGATAGAAAAAGAACAATAACGTTAGAAAAGTGGAACTCATAAGGCTATAGACTCTCTATGACCAGATACTCTCGCACAGGTTTCCAGGAATTGCATCAATTTTCATTTCTGTCGGCTGATACATAGGCATAGATGCTAGTTGATGAGCCAAGCCTTAATGTGGCCTGTTAATTGCTGACTGCATATACCATCCACTAACGGTGCATTCAGCTAGCCCAGTACTAAGCCAATAGCAGCTCATCGTTCTGAGGTCAATGAGGCACGAGAACATCAATCCTTGCAATAACGACAGATAAACCCCTCTTATTTATTAAGCAGAGTCACACGCATTTCACTCATTAGCTTCTTATTTTTCTGCCCTTCCATCTCTTTATCGCATCTAACAGTGCAATCCTCCCTCATTAGCGCCAATTGCATTCGAACCATGGTAGCTAAAAAGGCGCACGTAGAGCTGGAGAAGCAGCTTAAGAACGATGACAGAGATGTCGCGGATCTATGGAAGGAAGCTCTCAAGAGCTATGAGAGCATCGTCGGTTTCGGTCTCCAGCGCAAATTCGACAATGTTCAGTCTATGCTCGACTTTGGAACTGATCAGATGAACAACTTTCACAAGTTCAGGCATGACAAAGGGAAAGTCGATAAATTGAGGTCCTTGTTTTCTGCCAACTTGGACCTGGTGGAAAAAGGCGCCAACCAGGTCATCGCCGCCGCAGCTCCAGCTTTTCCACCAGCCGCTGCCATTGGAACCGCTTTGACCTACATGCTTCAAGCCTGTCGCTCAGTTTCCGCAGACTATGATATTGTCATTGTCTTTTTTGAAGACATGAACAGTTTCTTGGGTCGGATTACAATCTTGGAGAAGAGACTGCCGCAGCAAAAGGCGTATCAGAACTGTTTGATGGAAGTTTTCACCTCACTTCTTACTATGTGTGGTTTTGCGCACAAGTACATTGAGCTGGGTCGCTTCAAGAAATGGATCTCAAACTTGTTCAAAGGCGATGATGGAGAACTTAGCGGCGCGCGATCCAAGATGAACAAGAACCTCGATCATCTGCAGCAGGCGACCGAGTTTGCCATCCTCGGCAACACGGAAGAAACTCTTGCCATGACGTCTCAGCTCGATGAGAACCAGAGATCTCATACAGAAATGCTCGAAAGAGTTGGTCATACCATTGACACCATTCATGAAAACACTGAGAATATCCGGGGGGACATTGCCAAGATCCTCAAGCTCTTTGGCGGACAGAAGAAGGCGGAGACGACCGAGAAACCGCAGGCCAACAAACCGACATCTGCCAACAGTATTCGGAATGCCATGCCGATAGTGTTCAACGACGACCACGAATACCAAGCCCTGAAGGAAACTCTACTACCAGATTCGTGCGGCTGGGTCTTTTCTGAGCCAGAATGGGAAGAATGGCTCAAATTACCAGACGGTACACGTCCCATTTTGGCTCTTACAGCAGAACCTGGCACTGGTAAAAGTCACTTGGCCGCTGCGTTGCATGATAAGCTTGCTCAGAGAGCTAGCGAAGATGAAACTGGTCACACGTGCGTGGCACACTTCTATTTCCGTGAACAGGAAGATGCTTTCGCCTTTTGGATATGCGGTGTCATCACAATTATCAATCGTATCGCCGAAACAAACCACTTAGCGTGCGAAAAGCTTAATGCACAGACTGCTCGAGACGATCTCGGTCTCAATACGAAACTCTGGCAGAGTCTTGTCGAGCACCTTCTCGGTGGTGTCTTTGGTCCTGACTCCAAGTTCAATCTCTTTATCGTTTTAGATGGGCTTGATGAGCTTCGTGATTGGGATAACTTTAAGCTGTTCCTGTCCGATTTCTTCAATGAGAAGGGGCTGAAGATCTCTCTAGTCGTAACGTCGAGGCCGGAAAAGCTGGATGATCTCCCAGAGAATACGAAGTTGGTCCGGATTGAAGCTACTAAGGAGAAGCAGATTCAGGATCTTAGGGCCTTGATCTGGAGCGAGATAAACTCTCTGAACAATTTGAGACGTTTCAGTCGTTATGTTCAGCAAAGAGTCGCTGATACCATTGAAGAAGCATCTCCGAGTTAGTATACCTACCGACAACATCTCTGAAAATAACTGACCGTTTGTTAGATATGCTGTACGCCCAGCACCTGCTTGTTCGGCTTGATGATTTGGCTCGCGAGGGAGCGGTTCTTCGTGCCCTCAGTCAAGACAAGCCCAAGAACCTTCACGAAATCTATGAGATCTTACTCGCAGAATGCCAACGCCGTATGCCACCGAAGCATCAAGAGGTTGCTGCGACTTTACTCCATTGGGTCGCCTTCTCCAAAAGACTCTTGAAATTGTCCGAGGTTCAATCTCTTGTCAAATTCCTCGCCCAGGACAGCAACTTTGACATTGAAGAGATACGCGAATTGTTTGACAAGTTTCTTCGAATCGGTGGTCCTGGCTACGATACCGAAGTCTTGGCACAACTGCAGGCTAGCCAAGCCACGGCAGTTCAAGATTTGAAGCAGGATGATGACGATAAGCATGATAGCATTTACGACGACGGTCCGCTGCCAGTTACTTTCAAGGAACGCTCAATGAGGCACTATTTCACCAACAGTTCCCACGGTGCTTCTGGCTTTAGATGGGGACCTTCTGAAGCGTATCGGAAAATGCTAGTCACCAGCGCAGAGCTACTAAAACAACCACGTGAGAGTGAAAGGGAAGGTCTACTCAAGTACTCTGCGCTACACTTCATCTCGCACTTTATAGCCATTGAGATAGACCAGCATACACCTGAGGACCAAATCGAGGTCCTTGAAGCCTTTTCGGAGACAATCTCTAACAAGACTGGGCTGGCGGAAATGATGGGCAAAGCTGGCATGTCGTATGGAAAGGCTGGTAGTGCAACCAAAACCAACGCCAAGATCTCCCAGTGGGCAGGCTTGCTGGAAAAGGCAGATATCAAAGAGAAGTTGAGTGAGTTCGCGGTAGAGTGGTGGCAGCGTGTTGGGCCAGATCCAGCGACTTGTCGCCTGGACATAGCAAAGGGCTATCTGCGCCAGCTATACGCGGCACAGAATGCCAAGGAGGGTTATGATTCGTGGAAGCAACTTCACGGTGTTTTAGAAGTGGTAAGAATATCCCAATTAAGTATTTATTGTCAAAAAGGCTAATCACTTACTTGCTACTAGTCGGAGTTGACTAAGTTGCTGATGGATCAAGCTCTCATCAACTTCTCCGATCAATTCGAGGGCGAAGATGGCTTCAAAAAGGACAATGAGGAGTTTGATGAAACTGCAGCCAGCCTGGGAATTCTCAACCTGTTTGGAGATGATGTCAAGCCTGACGCTGCCGCACATCGTGCTGTTGCAGAAGTCCTCAATGAGTACGACCTTTTGGATCCAGCAGAGAAGACATGCCGAACGGCGCTGGAGCTCTGCAACCCGAGTGATGAGGAGTTCTACAGATCATCTTGTGTGTTGTCTGATCTCCTCCTCCAACAGAAAAAGAAGAAGAAAGCCTACGAAGTGGCGAAAACTGCAGTCAACGAATTATCTACAAACGAAGTCCCTCCAGCATTGAAGCGAATGGTTCATACGACATGTGCTAGAGCTCAACGCAAGCTTGGAATGTCTGATGCTGCTCTTGAATCATTTTCGAAAGCTAAAGCCAGTGATCCTGATGGAATTACCCCAGGTCAAGATCTGGTCGATGAGCTCAAGGTCGTGGAGAAGAAGGACAAAACTCTATACATCCAGATGCTCAAACAATGGAGTCTCTTGGAGAGAATCACATGGATTGCTTCAGATTATCTTGAAGAAGGAGAAGAGCGACACGCTGTTTTCTGCGATATCGCTTCTGAAACAGGCGAGCAAGACTTTATTGTCAAGTTTTACGAAGAAGCCATCTCTTTCCTCGACAATCTTGACGCTGCTACACCTCTACGACTTGACCTTGCTCTGATTTACTTTGAAGTATGCCGAGAGCCGGAGAAGGCACTCAAGGTATTGGACCAGATCTTTGATACACGCGCAACGGGTCTTAGATTTCCTATCCTTGGTGGAACTGCACTGTGGATGATGGCACGAGCTGTTGACTGTATGACAAACGTTCAGCTCGAGCTATTCCGCAAGTCTCGTGATCCCGTCTATAAAGCAGAAAGGTTAGCCGCACAAGCTAGTCTAATGCAGCGTCCGTTTTCCTCAGACGTTCCCCGAACTTCTGCATCATGGAGCAGCTTTAATCGCGTTGGCCTGGCATACATGTACTTGGTCATGGGGCCTCTGAGCAAATTCCAGGAAGTCATTCAGTCTCTGTTGCACGACTCTTTCACAGGTCTGAATGACTCTGTTGGTTGGAACGATGCACCGTATCTGTGGATGATGGCGCAGTCGCTGGCGTTGATGAGTAAGGCTCTGAGAAATGATGAGGAATTGCGTAGATATGCTCGCATCGTTGGGTCTGGAGTGTTTTCGAAATTTGGAAATACTGACAAGGCTGAAGAGACAGATGATGCCAAAGGTGATGCCAAAGATGAGGATGAGGAGGGGGCTGAGGAGCCTGAGGAGCAGCCAGATGAGGAGAAGGAGGACGCGAAGGAGAATGATGACAGTGAACAGGCTCAATCTGAGGTTGATACTAGCGATGATGAGGACGAATTAGGCGATCCACCTTTAGATGAGGGAGACTTGGTAGACCCGGACGACGGGTACTACTCATGTGGTGGATTCTGCAACCCTGCACGCGCATTCCCATGGTGGGCAGGTAACTCGGCGTACCTCTACACGACATTTGCATCAGGCTTGATCTGTGAGGACTGTCAAGCCGAATATGATGCTATTCAGCGTGGCGAAAAAGAGCTCAAGGGTCGGTACTTCTATGGACTTGGTCAGGATAAGCTTAAGCTTCCTATTGAGGGTTGGCATGGTGTTAAGAATGGTATTATGAGAATCGATGGGATGGAGGATGTTGCTTGGGATGTGTTTTTGAAGAAATTGGAGAATGAGGTTTGTAAGAATGCTTGGGATAGGCTTTGGGCTGGTGATGCGTTTTGAGAGAGATGTGTCTACAGCTGCCCAACCAAGCAATATTGGTGAAGAGTACATGATGGAGCATCAGGTTGTTGTGATATGATACACGTCCTTTGATTGCATGTTACGTCTTTCGTCTTGGTGAATTACTTGAGTCTATTGTTGACATCAATGACTACTACACCATTTTACCGTAGTTAACTTGCTGGGAATTAAACTATCGATTTAAGTTAAGCAATTATAGCAAGTGGCGTTGGGTATAGCCAATAGTATATCTGAATTATGGATATTGTGGAAATTGGTAGAGATAGTGTCACCCACTTTATTAAGTGAGGATCATCATCTATTTGTACAGACGTATTTCTCTGCATCTCAGGAGATTTTCAAGCTAGCAAGTCATATTTAATATTGTATTCAACCCCATCCTTCTTTATTTTCCCCTTATTGTCTTTATTACCCTTACAGTCATTACCTCAAACATCATGGGAGTTCTAGCTCTTCAGCTGCTGGCGATATGCCGACTTGCCTCTGCATCACCATGCAAGCCTGTTTCTTCATCTGGTTCGCTCACCTTGTCCGCGAGTTCCATTGAGTCTACGTCTTTACCCGCTGTTTCTTCGTCAACCCTCGCAGGAGAAACCGAGTTATCTACTACTTTCATTACCGAATCAACACCTGTGTCTGAGACGTCGACAGCTACTTCTGAGACTGAGACTGAGACCCAGACCATCTCTGGCTCGGCTACTCAGTCTGCATCTGATTCCGCCACCTCGACCATCTTGATTGCCACCTCAAGTGCTGAATCTACGACTATCGCTACCTCAAGCGTGGAGCCTACGACAACCACGACATCTATCGCTGAACCAACCAACGTTCTTGTCAACCCCGGTTTCGAGTCAGCCTCTGTTTCACCATGGAGACGGATCACTCAATTCAGTACATTCTCCATTTCCGACCAAGACCCTCACTCAGGCGTCTACTCCGGCCACTTCTATGCCAATGTCAACAGCCCAATCCTCTCAGTTGTTGAACATCCCATCGACCCTTCTTTGATCACTGTTGACCAAGGGTATACATACTCAATCTGGATCAAGACCACTGATGCTGTCAATTGTCAGGCACGTTGGATCGCTTGCGGATCTGGTGGTGAATACATCGACTTCATGGATTGGGCTGGACCTTATAATCAATGGACCCATTTCAGTATGACTTGCACTTGGTCTCAACTCGATTTGATTCTTGGACCGAGCATTCAGATTCGGGGAGTATGTCAGAGTCTCGGGTTCTATATTGATGATGCTGTTGTCGTTGAAGCGAACTAGAGCATGGTCGGCGAACCTACAGAGTTCTCATAGCCTTTTAACTCCTACGAGCTTCAGGCCTAGAACCAGACTTCAGTATTAATCACCGCTTGGATCGATTTGCAGCTCAAGAACGAACTCGGTTTTTTATTTCTTCGTATCTATTTTAAAATTCTATCATCAAATAAGTTTTGTTCATTTCTTCATTTGAGCCAAATAAGACTCGACGTCCGACTCCCTCAATCGTGTAGCCTTTCCATTCACCTGCTCACCAATGTCAACCTGGTAAGCTCTCATCTTCTCAATATACTCGGGTACGAAAGCGCCCAAGATTCTGATGGCGAGAAGGGCGGCGTTGGTGGAGTTGTTGATACCAACGGTGGCAGTAGGAACGCCTCGCTGCAATGGGTCAGTAGGTGTAGAATGAAAGTTAGGGTGTGTACTTACAGGCATTTGAACAATGCTTAGAAGAGAGTCCATTCCATCGAGGTGGGTGGCCTTGACGGGAACACCAATGACGGGGAGAGGAGTGTAGGCTGAGACCATGCCAGGCAAGTGAGCAGCGCCTCCTGCAGCGGCGATGATAACTTTGATACCACGATCAGCAGCAGCCGTAGCAACATCTCCCATCTTAACAGGCGTTCGGTGAGCGGAAGTAATGTCAACCTCCCAAGGAACACCAAACTGAGTGAGAATATCAAGACCAGCCTTGAGGACAGGAAGATCAGAGTCAGAGCCCATAGTGACCAGAACCAAAGGATCCTTGACAGCCTTTGCAACAGCCTGTTCAGGGCGAAGACTCTTGCTCTTTGCTTGAATGCGCTCTTGTCGCATATCAGCAGCCAGCTTGACAAGAGGCTGGGCATATTCCTCAAGTTCCTTGATACTGGCGGTCAATCCGGTGAGAGTGATGTGGCCGATCTTTCGGCCGGGCTTGGACTGCTTGCCATAGAGGTGGGGGTAGACGCCGATCTTGGGGGTGAACATGGACTTGGCCTTTTGGACGAGAGGGAGATGAGATTCGGGCTCTGCGCCGCCGAGGATGTTGATCATGATGCTGGAAGCGACATGCGGTTCGAGCTTTTCGGGGAGGGGCTCATCGAGGATGGATGTGAGTTGAGCCTTGTACTGTGACCTAGACTATTGTTAGCTACAAATTACTGTGTTAGTTTTGAGTACTTACATGTAGGGAACGGCCTCGATGGTGAGATGGCCAGAGTTATGAGGTCGTGGCGCAATCTCATTCACCAGGATATCATTGTTCTCCGTTACAAACATCTCAACTGCAAAAACACCTCGTCCCCAAAGCTTCTCAACAACACTGACCGCAACCTCTTGCGCACGCTTAGAAACGTCCTCAGGTGTATCACGAGGAGGCATGTAGACGCGCGAGCAAACATTGTCCTCGTGAACAGTCTCGACACAAGGGTACGGCACAAGTCGCTTTGTTCGGCCCTCCGTGTCTTCAGCGCGAATGACAATGACTGAGAGTTCGCGCTGGAAAGGAACGTACTTCTCAGCGTAGCACTGAAGCTTTCCGAATTCGTTCACAGCAGTTTCGATATCCTCATCATTAGCGATCTTGATGTTTCCACGTCCATCGTATGAATCCTTTCGAGATTTGAGCATATAAGGAAATCCATACTTCATCGCAACATCCTTCAGCGCGGCACGCATCTCCTCCGCACCAGAAGCCTGAATAGCGACCTGCTCAGCGATCGGAATACCCTGCTTGCCCAGATAATCCTTCTGCTCAAACTTATCCTGAATCAAGCGCAGCGTCTTCCAAGAAGGATAAACAACGACTTTTCCCTCCTTGGCCAACTCCTCCAGAACAGCAGTCTCGATATGTTCCGTCTCAACACTGAGAACACTGCAGTTGTTGGCGAGCTCTCTGATCTTCTGGGCGTCTTTGAAGGATCCATCGACGTGGTATTTGCTGCGGCTGACTTGTTTGGCGGGTGCGTCTTGGGCATCGAGGATGGCGATTTCGACTTCGAGGGGTGATGCGGCTTCGCAGAGCATTCGACCGAGTTGGCCGCCGCCGAGAAGACCGAGTGCGGGTTTTCCACTCATTTTTGATGACTGGGGATGTGAGATGATGACGTTGGGAGTGAGTGAGTTAGTGAGTTTGTGCGATGAGGTCAACGGAAAAATTTAGATCGGAGCTGGAAATGTGGGGCTCCGGGACGGACAGGAATGACTAATCAGCCTTATCTGTCAAACTCAACCCGATGAACGATAAAGATCAGATAAGATAATCCGAAAAAGCCTTGATGCGAGGGCGTAAAATTATTTAGCTTGAGGATTTCAACCCTCATGTTTTGTCGTGAGTGACGCCTGCTAATGAAGATTTTGATGTCCGGCATTTGAACCCCGGATGCCGTCTTGTTCGGAAACGGAACGGGGTCACGCTCCGACCGTATCGGGTTTACCTCCGATATCGTCAACCCCGCTTACCGCATCCTCACAGTGGAGAACACAAACAGACTTCCCCATACAAAACGCAATAAATCTCTTGGTATGAGGTTAGATTGTGTCTAGATCCTAGTTGTGACTGGAGGTTTGTGTAATGTAAGATGTTCATGCTTTCCGGGTTGGAAAAATATATGCTGTCTAGTGGCCTGGCAGGAACATTCAAGTGAATGTATGTATTTATGTTAACAGTCTAATTTTTACACGCATAGCTATTTCAGTCTGCACCAAGGTATCCCAAAGCGTTACCTAACTGCTGTCCTTTATATGACCTCTCAGGAATTCTCGCAACGCTTGAAAAATTTCATATGTTAGGCGTTTTTCTTGCTCAACATTGGAAGCTGAAGAAAAGGCCGTATAGAGTTTTAACCCGACTTCCACAAGGGCAAAGCTGTGTGTCTGCCTTTTAGGGATGGTTGAAAGGTTATATGGGGCTTGAAGGCATCCCACTTGATGAATCAGAAACTCATCAAAAAAGGGATTAAGTGACGTAGTTTGTGTTTCTGTTGGGTTATACAACGAATTTAAATATACAGCCAGGTTAGAATCGAAGTTTTCTGGACTGTCATTCAAATTTCGCTGCAGGGTTCCATTAAAGTCTTTCAATAGTTCAGGCATGTGCGCCCAGAAGTTGGTCCCAGATGGAAGTTTGTCGATGAAGATAGAAGCATAAATCCATAGAGCGGTTCGTACACGCTGTTGTCGATCTAGTATGTCCGCGATATCATCATTTGAGATATGACTGTAGGACTGCTATTCAGTAAAGTGAGCTTAAAGCAAGAAGCACGAAAAATGACTGGTGATCCGCTTACGAGTCCAGTAACGATTTCATTGTTTCTAGAGTGACCAAGGATGAGGATAAATAAAACAGAATGTATGAATCCGATCTGTTCCTCAACGGTGCCTTTAATACTTCTTGTGGCGCGCTGGAGAACCTCGAATAAGGACAGCTCGCAGACGCGGAGGGCTAGCCACCGTCCGACACACCAGGCTTCAGTTCGTACTTGTTTTTGATCTGGGTTAAGAGGGCTGCAACCGAGTGCGAGAGCTTCAAGAACCCCAAGTTGACTACGGAAACAAAAAGCCGCAAGATATGACTAGATTCTGTCAATGCACATCACAAAACAGCAAGTCGGTGTCAAGAATTCACTTACTACCCACTGGAAGATATTTTTTCTGGATGACTCTTGTGGGAAATTGGTTGCAGGCGAAAGGGGAAATTCTCTGAGAAGCCGGGCTTCAGCATCGATGAGCTGGTGCCTAGAAGGGAGCCTATAATGTCCGTTCGGAAACCATACCAAACAAAAGCCCCGATGAAAGAATTCATGTGGGAAAATGACCGAGATTTGACTGTCTGAGGTGAAAGATACGAGTTGTAGATAGCGTCCGTCAAACAAGCGTTTATCCTCTCGGTCCAAATAGCAGTTGAAATATTGGAGGATGGACTTCGCTGGGTTGGCTGGAAGCAGAGCTGGTAGGCGGTGATGTTGCCAAGTATCTAACACAGGCGATCCACGCATCAGCTTGAAACAAAAATGATAAAGCTTCACAAGGAGGCTTTTACTACTTACTTGGAAAGAAAGGTCCAGCTTGTATAATTTCTAGAAACTGCGCTTTGGTACAAGGCCCTCTCCAAAGGCGTGGATTGCGTACTGCCAGACACGCATTGCATGGGAATCCACCTTTACACTAAGGAAACAACTGTAAATAATCATGTTCTAGCAACAGGTAGTGGCGTATTGCATTAGACTTATGCTTTGCTTAATTCTATTATCCAAAAGCTTATCGGGTTTACTGCTTATCGCATCCTCATAGCGGGGAATTTTAAACACTTTGCATATAAAATGCAATAAGTTTCTTGATATAAACTGAGATTACACCTACGTCCCAATTATATCTGGCATTTTGTATATTTCATCCCGCTGAATGATGGATGGTGAAGAAAGGCTGTAGAGATTTTAAAACCGAAGCAAAGCTATATGACTGCTTTCTAGGGATGGTAGAAAGGTTTGCTGTATGTCGGTCCCCAAGGTATCCCTCAGCATTTGGCGCAGCACCTTATTTGAGAGAACAGAGTACCAAGGACAACCAAGTAATTCAATAGCTAGTATAATAGTAGATGAAATAGTAAAAAAGTCTTTAGCTACGTAATTTTAATAGGCCGAAAATCCAGCTCCTTTCCTTTTAGCCATTCGCCATACATCATTCCATGAACGTAAGCCTCACCTACAAATGTAAACTGATCTTCGCTGGTCGGACGAAGAATAAATGGGGTCCTGCCACCTGCTAAGAGGAGGACACGATCGTTCACCTTCACCCCCTCCGATACTAACCCTATGTATCCTCCTTCTGTTCTCATTAAACGCCGTTTACGTATGGATGGGCAAACGCGACTGTCGAGTACAGCAGCTTTTTCATTATGTTGGAGACCCTTGTCGCAGTTCATCACCTCCGAGGCCGATGGAAGTAAATTGGATGAATCCTCCCTCCTTATGTCGTCAAGAACTTTGCATGATTTTGACCAACGGTCACTCGAGCTCCCTATGCGATATTCAAGAATGCATATAAGCAGAAACCTCCTAAATAAAGCCTTATCTGCTTCTGGTCTCTCCTTGTCTTTGTAAAACCATACTAGAGTTTGCTAGAAAGCTTCAACGCGGCTTTCTCCAGTATGGTAGATAGGAGAGAGTTGTGATATAACCCTCCACCATTCTTCCACATTATAATCGTTCTTATAATCTCCTGCTACATCAACGACTGTGTCGACTTGCAACGCATCAAGCATCAGTATCCGAGGATGGGAATGATATAAAACAACCCCAAAGTCCCCTGAAGCATTGTATTGCTTGTGATAGATTTGGGCAGAACCTAGGCATAGATTAAATGTCGGAACCCATGATGGAAGACTCGCTGTACGGTCATTCTTAGGGCGGTCTGGTGGCTGGACAAACGATAGCGATTCCAATGGTTCCAAATCATCTATCATCGCCCCGTCCCAGGAGTAGACAGTGTTGTCCCCTTCGGCTCGAACAAGAATCCTCCCCATTTCGATGTATACCTCAGAGATTGATTTTGAATAGTCTGCTGATATGCCCTCGAGAGGCTTTGACATACTCAATAATGCGAACATCTTGTCCCGTTGGTCGGTTACAGCGAAATTCCAGGAAAGAATAATCAGGGCAGAGAGGCTCAGCTGTTGTTTATATTTCGATATTAAGGTTTGCTGCTTACTCAACCGTTCTCTTGCCCATAGTCTCTCTTTGCAATCGGGTCTTGTTCGAAGTCTAATGTCAATAAGGGAGAAAACTTCTGTCCCTGCTGAACCTCTCTCAAACTTCATACGTGGTGTACCGTCGTATATGAGATCATGGGACTCGTTTTCTCCTATACCCTCGAATAGGAAAGTAACCACTTTATCCCAGGGGAAATGGAATGGTCCGCAGATCATGTTGATATCCTTGGCAAGCGCCACTTCTTGAATCACCCACGTTCGGGAAAACCATGTACGCCTGAAAAAGTTCCTCATGGCCAAGGCCACTTCAAGTTTTGTCATGGAACATCTCCGTTCGAGGGTCTTTTCGTATACCTGACTGGAAAGCAGTGACGGTTGGACGAAAGACGAAAATAAGTTGTAGAACATCTCAGTCCTGTCATCTGGTTCTCCCAGCCACGCCACGACGCATCGCGCCGACCCATAGATGTGCGACATCATTGCAACTTGACTATTCCGCTCTTGTATGTCGTTCTGGTTGATACATATTGCATCGATCCAAATCGGCACTTCTGTCTCAGTCATAGGCTCTGGTTGGAGAGGTTCATCCTCGCTTTGGCTATCCCAATTCTGCAAAATCTCAGCGACCTCTTGCCATCGACGTCGCTTCCGTTGCAAACAAGAGTTCAGGGGGTTGCGTTTCAGACGATCTAGAGTTGGTTTTGCACCCCTAGAAATAAGAATCCTGACAACTTCTGGGAATCCACTCTCTGCTGCGTAATGCAAGGCCGTTTTGCCAAACTTATCTTGACACGCGGGATTAGCACCCTGCACGAGATAGTCCGTGACCCGTTGCAGGTTCCCGTCCTCGGCAGCTTGTATAAGGCCCGTCTTATTGTAAGGCTCAAATCGCTGATCAATATCATCAATATCAGGAGAAGTTTTCCTAGGCTCCTGAAGTCTGCACAAAGCTTCGTGGAGGTTCCTTGTAACATAAAACAAGCGGCCATTGACAGCAATGACGTGTTTATGCTCAGTAGCATATTCGTCAGATGATCCAGGTGGGATGAAGTCCGGTTTGGCCCAAGTCCCGGAAAACGGGTTACCCCAAGTGTAGGATAGCGCATCATAAGGAGGTCGATCATCGGAATGTGATGGTTTGAGGAGGAACTCGAGTAAGGGGACCCCATTGATAGAATGTGCGCCAGCGCTTTCAAGTCGCTTTACTGGCCAGAGGAGGCGGATGGAGGTTGGAGATGGAAGTGCATCGTACTCGAAAGTTTTATGTTCAAGAGGAATATCCATTATGATACTGTTTGATGGACAGGTATTGGAATCATGGAAAGAGCTCACGCAACAGTTCAATTAATACTGCGAGCATATGTTTCGTATTGAGGCTGTGTCAGTCTTTCTGCCTTGCGAAAAGCCATTTCTGCACGTTTCAGCAGGCAATTGGCCCAACAGAGGGACTGAAAGCACCCCAATTGTCTTGGCCATCAAAACTTGGGGTCACAGACCACTGAGGAATCAATACGGAGTGACTTAGCCACTTTCGTACGACAACAAACATGCTTCAACAATGGCTCAGTAACATGCTGATAACTAGGGTTTAAACCTCACCTCTTGCCCAAGGTATAAAGGTAGACGCGACGAGTAAGTAGCCCCTAGACAAATTGAATCGCGAATGAAAGATACCTTGTTGATTGGTATATTATTAGTATGTGGAGGCCAGTACATATACCTGAATTTGCGAGGTTCAGCCTCTACCTTGAAATCTGGGCACCTAAGCTTTCGGCATGTCAGCCACTAAAATTCGCATATCCTACATACTAGAATTTCGTAGATCCAGAGGCAGACATAATTCTAGAACAACCTTGTCATAGCGAATCAGATGGCCATGGGCTACCCAACAGTCCCCTTACCTGAAGACGTAAGATCAAACTCCTGTTAATGCCAATCGACTACCTGTTTTTCCACTTTCTTGGGTCGGCCTTGACTGACTGACTCCTCCCATTGGAGACTTTGTTAAGCTAGTGAGCTTCTCAGGAATAAAGACAAAATACAGGCACCGGCTTCAAGTTTGAGATTTCATTTCATTTCAAAAGGGATTAATAGATAAACAAAACGTTACGCTCTGTCTACGGGGTATACGCTTACTCTCTTACTGCTCTGTTCCCTCATTCGATGGTAAGATTCTAATGCTGCAAGTAAGCCTGGTTATTCAGGCACGAATTTAATCTGCTGACATGTAAACAGCACCCAAAAGCCTCATCCAGTCATCCCCGTTTCTACCTTCTCCTCAGCAACAGAACACCTTCGGTCCGGTTCATGTATCGCCCCATTTCACAACCTATACCAAATGGAAATAGATCTCAAATATCGGCAGAGCCTTTGTCCCATCTGTCAGGGCATTCTCCTCAAAGAACCTTCTGATCCTTCTATGAGCGATGTCACTGCCATAGGACAAACCTTTCAAGATTTCAAAGACGCTGTGGACAAAAAATGCATCATCTGTTCATCAATTTGGTTCGTATCTCGCGAACACCACCACAAATGGATCGAATCACCCGAAAAATGGAAGCCACTGAAATTCGTCGCTTCTCAGGGGTCTATTGATGGACGCGACGAGAAATATATCTTATTATCTGTCTGGTATGATAACACTTTAGCAGATGGCTCTGGGTATATTCACTTTAAACTTTTCTCCATGAGTGGTACGTTTCAACATCGGACAGAAAAGGTTTCCAGCTAAGCCGTGTTGCTATCAGATGCAGCAAGGATGAAGCAGCTTCACGTCCCGGATTTAAATACAACAGTGACGATTGATGACGCTTCAACGATTGCGTTGCTATGGCTGACTGAGTGTCAATCGTCACACCCCAAGTGTAACAACCCCTACCGTTCAGTACCGGCCTGGCAGCCCACCAGGCTGCTTGATATTGGCGAGGAACACTCAAGTACTTGGAAAGTATGTGTGACAGCAGAAGATCAAACGTTACCGCATCTAGCTCCCTACATTACTCTCAGTTACCGTTGGGGTTCGACTCCTCAGATATGTTTATTTTCTTCGAATTTGGAACGATTTCGTCAAGGTCAGCCAATTGCTGATCTGCCCATCCTTTTCCGGGATGTCATAAATGTCGCTCGGCAATTTTCCATCCGGTACCTATGGATTGATGCATTATGTATTATTCAAGACTCGAGAGACGATTGGGAGAGGGAAGCCCCTACTATGCAACACGTATACTCTAACTTTGCCTGTACTATCGCCGCTACGGGGTCTGACAGCCCTAGTGACACACTGATACACGATAAAGATCTTGATTTCATCCACCCCGGGAAGGTTCAATGCTCCCTATACTCGGACGCGTCTCGGCCGTTCATCATTTATGGCGACTTGTACTGGCATAGGCAGGTATTCAATGGGCCCTTACAAAGTCGAGGCTGGGTCTTTCAAGAGCGCTTCCTATCACCGCGTGTGCTACATTTCGGTCGACATCAGATTCTTTGAGAGTGCCGCACTCGACACCGATGTGAGATATTTTCCGAAGGTATACCCTTGTCGAAAGAAACTAAAGAACTGGACACATTCATGGAAAAAGGGGAGGCTGCGCAAATGACCAATTGGGATGTCTTTGAGCTTTGGAGACGTCTCGTTGGACAATATTCTGGGTGTGATCTGACATTCCCTTCCGACAAGCTCCATGCAATGGCGGGTATTGCGAAGCTTTTTGAAGCTTTCACCGGCGATGAATACCTGGCTGGCTTATGGAAGTCACGGTTCGTCGACTTGTTGGACTGGAAAGCATTTGATGCTAAACCACTACGCTCTACCGAATATAGAGCTCCATCTTGGTCTTGGGCATCCATTGATGGTCTTGTGTGGTATTGGGATCGAGGCTCTTCAGCGATATACCTCGCCGAGCTAGTGGATATATCTGTTCTGAATCAAACATCAGACAGGATGTCCAGTGTTCTCAGCGCCTGTGCTGTGCTAAGAGCTAGAGTGATACCAGTTGTTTGCAAATCAGTCCATATACCAGATGTCACGTTCCGAGGCCCCAATTGCGAGTTCAAGGTTCACATCGCGCCGGATACGACTGATAAGAAATTAGTGGTTGGTCATGAGTACGCATACATGCCTTTGATATTGGACAATTACTTTTCTGAGAATGATTTATCATCAACACACGGCAATGCTTTTTGTCTTATACTGGAACAGGATGCACAATCACCGGAGGGTTTAGATCGATATCGAAGATTAGGCTGCTTCATTGTTGACGAATTTCACGGCCACGATATTGAGGAGATCTGCTATTGCACTGAAATCAGGGAGTTTGAGATGATCTAACATTGGAAACAGAACAATTATCAAGACGAGCAACGAGACTAATAGACAAAAAAAAGTTGGGTTTCCAATAAGAGCATTGTCTGCATGCCGCTCGGACAGGCATGATTTTCATTGGCCATGCTAACTCGAACAGCAATACATTTATAATGATCTGACAGGTCCCCGTTTCACCATGCATCTAACAAGTAATATACTAGGTAAAATTAGGAATATTTAAGTTAATACTGTTATTTTTATATCCTTTCTTTATCTCTGTCTGGTAGTTTAGCTGGAGTTCTTGGTGCTGAATCTCGTATTGCAAGCTCGTAATATGGACAGTACGTAGCCGAATGGCTGAAGGATTTGGGGCCGGGGTTCACCCCAACGTGGGCGATTACTTACAGCAATCGGAGATCACCGACCCGGACTAGTAACTACCGAGATGGTGTTAGTGAAGGCACTAGAATAGACCTTATCTTATCTTGATAGCTAAAAGGGCTTGCACGACTCGCGTCCACAAGCCCATTACTTGTTTATTATTCGTGACACATCCCTCGATCGAGGTTTACAAAATATGGCCGCCAAAAAACTAGCAAACAGAAACACCAACCAGATCTGACGCCGCTTAGGGTGAAGATCTAACCTACTGTTTGTCGAACCTACAGCAGAACGGCCAACACTTTTACAACCGCCCACCAAAAGCAAATCAACGCGCTTACCAACTGCCGATCAAATTAAATCAAGGAGCCAGATCCACAAATGCGGGTGCAACACCATTTCTCAGTCACAATTCCCCTTCCTACCAGCCTCCCACCTCAATTCCTCATTGGCTGGCTTCAGAGATATACTACAACCCTCAAACACAACTTTTCAGTAGTTTCCTTTGTGGAAATATCTACTCTCCCAGCATCAATTGCTGACGATCCATTCATTGGACCTTATGACGAGACGGTCCGGACATACTATGTCGACGAGGTGTATACGCTGATCCCTGGGCTCACGGCGCGAATGCAGTGGCCTATTGTTTACAGGTCTTTACCTGACGGAGTTTGCCTGCGTGTGTCGGCCCCAAATGGCAACATAATTCGGTCGTCATGGATTGTTCGTCCATGTCGAAACGGTTCGTCTCCTACGGATTCGGGAATTGGCTCTGCGTCTAGTTCAACAGTCATGGAGGACGTGTGGGAACTATATGACGAAGGGTATCTGGAGGGCAACAGGTTGTTAATGCCATTCTCCAGCAGATATATTGATATGGTTCATGATACACAGTCTAAAGCCATTGTTGAAGCAGCAACAATAGACTTTCTTTCTGGGAACAACTAGAAAGCCCTATATCTCTCCGACGATCCGTTAGTCCGTCCCATATCGCTCATCTTTACTTCGCACACTGCTTGTAGGCTCGTTGCAGGTTAAGCTATCTATTTACAGTAAGCACCTTGCTTTAGTATGGGGGAGGCTGCTTCCATGACGCTTCAGCCCCGCTCTACTTTATCAGATACTAAGGGATACGTTGGCTACTACGATCCCACTTACAACAACTTGCCTATGAACATTATACTGTATCTTAAAGCGCGTATCTTATAAATAGTCTAGCCCTGTCTTACGTGCTTCCCAGCAAAATGCCTTGACCCCTCACGAGTAGACTACCCTGGATCCCAAACCGACCCCTGGCCTTGAGCAGGACGGGAAGCATCAGTCTAACTTGTATAACTTACTAATCTGCTCCTTTGGGCACTTAAATGTTGGCCTACATTCACCGTTCAAACATTGTTAGTCAACAATGAGTGACGGTTCGCGCTGCAACTCCCTGCGCTTCAGGAACTCAGGTATAAGCTTCTCAACCAGGACATCCGGCAGCAAACGCAATAATACACCGAGAAACAGAGACGATGACCCCATTGCCACAGAAATAGCCCATTCCGTGCCTTTTAGTCGTGAGGTCCCGAATGCCTGGCCACCGTAGAACACAATGAGGACTTGCCCACCGGCGACGAGAAGTCCGATAGGTAAGAGGAAGGGGTTTTGGAAGCTGCCCTCAAAGACATTGAATCGATTGTCCAGTCGCTGTGAGTTGATGATGTTGAAAATCTGAAGCCAAACAAACGTGTTGAACGTGAAAGTGTTTCGCTGTGTTCTGTCATCCGCGGTTATGGGTCCTCTGACTTTGCTGAACACCTTGAACCACCCAAAGTATGCCAGCAGTGTAAGAAGTAACTGGCCAGTCAGCTGTCCTCCAATCATCTTTGTCATCGTCAGTGTAATGAATGGATGGGATTGCGAGGTCGGCTTCCGCTCTCGAATTGCTTTACTTGGCCGGCTCACAAGCAGAGCAAAGACTGACATGTCCGTTACAAGGCCAACCCATAGGAGCTGGGCAGCATTGAGCACCGTTCTGTCACTCAAATTCACTGCAGCAGCAGAGACGAATGCTAGTATCGAAGCAGAACAAATAGCAGTTAATTTGAACTGCATGAACCTTGCGATGCTGTCTTTGGCGGCACGACCCCAGGAGATACAGGGCACAATAGATGCAAAGTTGTCATCCATCAAAATGACATCTGAGGCCTCGACTGCAATATCACTCCCAGTGATTCCTTTCGCGAAACCTACGTTGGCAATCTTCAATACAGGGCCATCGTGTGCATTGCCACTAGCCACCGCGACGGTTTCACCTTGCAGCTTAAGGAGCTTGACGAAAACTCTCTTATCTTCCGGAGAGGCTCGCACCAATACCATAAGACGATGCAGTATGGCTTTCTGCGAATGTATATCCAGAGACCGGAAGACTGGACCCTCCATTACAATGCCGTTATTCTGAAGGATACCGCTCTCCTTAGCTACTGCTCGGGCGGTCTCCACGTTGTCGCCTGTCATAATACGTACGGTGATGCCTGCGCTATGGCACTCTCGTATCGCTTCAACAACGTCATGGCGAAGGGGGTCTTTAAGACCGAAGATTGCGAGTAATGTCATACCCTCGTAAAAGCCGCCAGCTTCAAGAAATGGCCTACAGGTGAAGTCTTGAAAGCACAGAGCGATCGGTCGAAGTGACCTTGAGCCATATGTAGTGGCTCGCTCGTAATATAGCTTACGTTTCGCGTCGGTAAGATCTTGAGTCGAGATTTCATCCTTGTTTGGGTTTGTATCCCCGATAACCTTGGAGCATCGCGTGAGCAGTACTTCCGGGGCACCTTTGACGTAGACACGGAATTGTCCGTTGGGGAGTTTAACCATTGTTGACATAAACATATTTTGAGGTGTAAAAGGGAACTTTTCTTCAACCACTGCATTGGATCTTTCTTCCTCAACGAGTCCGAGACCGAGAATTTCGCGTCCAAACGTGAGTAAAGCAGTTTCAGTGCTAGACCCGATGAATTTTTGTTCCCCCTCCAACTGGCCTTCGTAAGCTGTCGAGTTGATGGCGATGGATCTAACAAGTAACTGCTTTTCCTCGGGGCTGAGGCTTTGGGCAAATGAGGCTGCAGATATATCATCTACCAGCCCATTAATAGAGGATTCACCAACCGTCGACTCAGTGCTACTGGATTGGTTGCCATATCCTTTCGAGTTCCCCAGGGTGACGGCCATCACCCGCATTCGATTCTGCGTCAACAGACCTGTTTTGCCCGTGCAGATCGTTGTTATATCCGCCGCGACTTCGCAAGCCCTGCCATGTCCACCCAAGCCGCAATGTCTTCTCAGACGAATCAAATTGTTGTCTTTCCTCAATCGCCCCATTATGATTGTTGTTGTAAGGGAGCCAACGCTGGATGAGAAGGGAGCAGCAGCAACTAGACTCAATGCGACAGCTACTAGAGACATATCTAAATAGTTGCGGCCCTTCTTCTCAGCTGGCAGAGTACTGGAAGGTAGTGCAGCAAGGAATTTAATAGTGCAGACAACAAAGAGGAGGATCCCGACCGCAATTCCAAGTTTCCGTACAATAGAGGTGCTGAAGATGTGAAGCTTCTTCCTGAATGGACTCAAGTCGTCGGTCTCCCATAAACACATTCTGACTTGGCCATAGAGAGAATTGGTACCGACCGCTGTTGCAACGAAAGACCCAGTCCCCTCTAGGACTTTACTTCCAGACATGATGAACGGGTCCATACGCCAGGGAGATCCATGGGCTAAACCATTGACAGCATCATCGAGGACAGTGAACACTTGGTCTCCTGGGGTCTTTTTGATACTGTCACATTCCCCAGTGCAGCAAGATTCATCAAATTTGAGGCCGTACCCATCAATCAAGATGCCATCAACAGGTACTATATCCCCAGCAGAGAGCAAAACAACATCGCCTACAAGGAGATCAAAGGTGCTGACTTCGATGGTCCGACCTGATCGAACGACTTTGGCAAGACGCCAATCATTCATTGCTCTCAGCCTTTCAAGACGTTGCTGCGTTATCCCTGGCGACACAATCAGTTCTGCACACTTTAGAGCTCCTCGAAGAGCTCCTCGAAGATCAGTTGCTTACATTGATTGGTGGCCTCAAGACAGACGATTACAATTATACAAACCAGTATAGTAATGCCATAAGCCGGGCCTATGATGGGCTCTTGACTTTGATGCGATGCCACAGCGACCTTCTCATATATACCCCACGCAGTTGAGGCCATGGCCACGACGGTCAAGAGAATCAATAGCCACTCGCCGCAGTATACATCAAACAGGATTTTGGGAAATAACTTGGTCGCAGGTCCCGGAATCCTATTTGTACCAAACACACGCTTTCGGTCCGAGTATGCAGCATCAGAGCCTCCCTGCATATCGTTCCCTCGTGGAGTATAAGATGCGTCTTGCGCCCGATACTCGCTATGAGACATTTGAGGAACTTTATCACCTAGAGCACCGTACTTGGAAGCATCTTCATTAGCCGCCTCCTCGAACGAGACCATGCCTTCCAAGGCTGTCTCATCCATGCTGAGACCTGCGGTTCGATCGGTTCTAAGCCCTTTTTCGAGGCCATGAAGCCCACCCAGAGCATAGAAGGCGCTGTGACTCGTTGGGACGAACATCTTACCAAGTTGGCCAGGAGAGAAGGCGAAGGGGTTGTTGTCTACTGCGAACTTGTACTCAAAGCCATGGTCTGGGGTAAGGGCATCCTGTACGTCCAACTGAAACGGAGCAGATTGAGGGTTGTGCTTGGTGTCGCTGTGATCTGTATCCCGTCTCAGCGATTCTTCTCCTTCGGGTAGTGGTGGGGAACTGATCCGGTGATAGGCTGGGACTGCTAGAAAGCTAGAGTTTTGTTGAGGGTCTGCTATTGTGGATCTAGGTTCCTGAAGTACATCCTCTGGTGGCTGAGCCTGTTCTTGGTCATCGTCATGTGTCTCTAGATCAATTGTTATTTTCGGAGCTCTGGTCCGTCCCAGTGTCGGTGTAATCTGGGGCGGTGTGACGGCCACTGATGCTTCACCATCGAGGATAACTCGTGATGGTTGCCCCTCAGTGCTAGTACGATTGAGGCTTCCAGTCTCGTTACTAGCGAGATCAGATCCTCTTGAGCTAAGCTGATCTGAGCCAGATAAGCTCGTATCGTCCAAGACGCCGGGGTCAACAGTGATTACCAGGAAGCCCTCGAACTGCTCCCCATCTATCGCACAAAGTTTCCTGACTGCGGCAACATCCGAGTCCTGGATGCAAAGAGAACTGGGATCTCTAAAGTACCTCATGATGGATCGGCTATTCGGGGGGCTCAATGCAACCGAGGGGATCTTGGACTCCCTGGTTCCAGCCTCCTCATGACGAAGACCCAGAACATGACCGAGCTCATGACGAAAAATATTTGCCATGAATTTTCGATACGTCTTTTTGAATGCGTATTTGAAGATGCTCAGTGTTCGACGCTTGGAATCAGGAAAGAATGATTCAGCAAAGAGCCCATTCGGGGCTGGGTAATACTTGAGGGTGAAGACTGCTTGTCCTTCATGTTTGAGTGATTGGAACCGTATCCCAACATCTCTGCTGTTCCAGTCGCCCGCTGCCTTGTCCAAAGCCCGTTCGGCAAATCTGGCAGATCTTTGGGATGGGAAGCTGTCCACATGGATGCTATACGTAATGACTGATCCAGGTTTCCATCGTGGTAAAAGACGGCGTCCATTTTCTCTTCTGCTGTATCCTACACGAGCCGAGAGTATATGTGTCGAACCAGAACTATCTGTAACGCAGCGAAATATCTCAGGAGTGCATTCGTTGCTGAGGGGCCCAATGCTTTCTGATGATTCTTCTAGTCCTGTCGTATCTGCGGCGGCGGTTTTGGTGCTGTGTATCTGTTGATCAGACTCTTCGTCGAAATCGTCATCCTCTATATCGGCGTTATATTTCTGGGAATCTCCCAGCTGATTATCCGTCTCGGTTTCGATTGTAGCATCTTCGCAATCGTTATGCATTGTCGGTGGAATGGCAGAAGGGTTGGACAAGATCCGGGATGCGGGGTGACCGGGCTACACGGCAGTAACCCTCCCTCAATTCCGATTTGAACCGTCGCAATGCCAAGGAATCGAGTCGATAAGAGGAGGGCTAATTCGGTGAGTCTACTTTTAGGCACATAGCAAGGATACAGGCGTGTCTTGAGGGAATTGATAGAGGTTAGCCGATTACCAACATGAGCACCATCTTCAGCCGTGTTCAGAAAGCGAAAGCCCGGCATTGGGCTGCAGAGGCCTCTCGGGCTGAAGTTGATCCCGTCCGTAATGCATGAAAGAGAGGCGTGATACGCTTTGCTGGCCTGCGCATGGTCTACACTGGTAATTGGATGCTAAAATCTCACGCAGGCCTCAGCAGCCAATGGCAAGTGTTTTTGTAAGCCAGCTGGATGAAATCATGGCATGAATGGCATATTTGCAACTAACACGAAGATTCATCAGATGCATGAGTCTCAATGCGCAGGAGCTTTTGAATGGTGAAGGAATACAATTTTATTACAGTCTATAGAATCAATGGTGCCATGGTTTGTAGTTATTAAACTAGAATTGCTCTTGGGAGCTAGGGAATCCAAAGAGCTCATCGATATGTCTTCCGTCTGGAGTGACTTCATGCCCGATATGACCCCCCGATGCATGTTCAATCCCAAGAGCAGAGGTTGTTGGAACACTGTCTACCATCACGAAGGAAGGCTGCAATCCTGGATTTTGTGATAATATAGCCGAAGGATCAGCAAAGAGGTTGTTGCTCCAGAGATCCGAAGATGGCATGCCTGAAAGCCAAGATGAATGACACATTGAGCTTACGTCAAGTGGATGTAGGGGGATAGCTGAAATATTCCCTTTCGTAAGTGCAGATATCTCTCCAAGATCAGTCTCAGAGCTCACTCCCATGGCCGACCTTGTGACTTGATGGTGTCCTTGCGACCCAGGAACATGCAAGAACTCCCCCATGACTTCTTGAATTGTATCACGGAGGATTGATGCCATCTGATCACCTACTATGGTGACTCCCGGAAGAAAACGAAGGTGATTGTTAACGTCGTTGATAATGCGTGATGGTAGTTCTTGAACAACAAATGCACGAAATTCGTCCAAAGTGGCCACATCTGGCGCAAGATCACCAGGATCAAGCTTATAATCTGAAGCCTTTTGGTCAGCCCACTGCTTTCTGGTCCCGATCAGATTGATTCAACCTACAAGGAGATGGGATATGGTCCGTGGGGATGTCTGGGCACACGATCTGGAAAACTAGAGCCCAACGTTCTTCTTCTGGAATGTTTCTTTGTCTTTTACGCAATGCTCTCTCTTGGGTCTGCGTGATGTAGATGATCTCCTCTTCTGCTGGAGCTGACTGATTGTCGCATCGCTGCTCCGCTCGGGTGTGCTCAATAAGCTCTCTATCATCTTCAAAGAAAACTAAACATCGTGCGCAACGATGCATTGGCCGTTGGTGTCGGCGGTATATATGCTCCCTGAATCTAGGTATCAGCCGGGCAAACCTGGAAACCATTATCGGGGTCATTGCAACTTACTTTACCCTATGGACAGATTGCCACCCGGGCCCATGGCATGACTTTGGGAGACTACTACTCTCTGGATATCTCTTATAGAAGGGACAGGCAAACTTTTGAGTGAGTTGTGAAGGCAGTAACGCCAAAGGAAGGTCATCGCGCGTTCTTCTTTCTTTTCCATCATCACCGTCGCCAGCGCCATATCCTTGTTCATCACTATCAAGAAAGCGCTTCCGAGCGTTTGGTAAATGGCGTTGACTGGAATTGTTCGACGAATTTGTTCCCGAACCTTGCGAAACAAATTGGGCGGACTGCGCTTTGCCAGAAATATGCTGCCGCGCTCCTTGCCCTGGGGTTGTCGTCAGTTGCGCCCTCCTAACGATTCGTGAAACGACTTCATCCTTGATAGACATGAGGGCGGATAGTAGTGCATCATTTGGGTGGACTGGCGAACTCTCGAAGTTCTCGATAAGAGATAGATCCGTGTAATCGGTAACGTCTGAAGCTCCATCATTATCATCTGTGGCACTCGCACTCGAAGTCTCTTCCTCCATTGACGTTGCAGATGAGCCAGGACCTGACACAGAGGTTACACTCAGATTTGTCCGGCTTGAATCTGTTTCAGTGGCAAAGAAGCTTGGTTCTGACCTCCTCAATTGAATCAAGGGATGGGTGGATGATGTATCTCGTCGACTGTCACAGTCAAACCCTGTAGATGAAGCGAATTCGATAAGGTCAGAGCTTGACACAAGGCCATTGGTATGAGGATCTCGAGTGGCATTGGTTCCGCTCCGAGATTCCTTAGTTGGAAGTGACGATTGATTCACTGCGCGTGAAGTATCGTTGAGGCCTCGGATAGGCGAGTCTCTTGGTGTGGTGTATGGATCTTGATTAGGATACTCGGGTGCTGTCTTGGAGTCTGGTAACCGCATGGCAAGCTTGCGTATTTTTAACGGCATCTTTGAAATATTCCTCGCAGTCTCTGGGTTGCATTTATGTTCGTAGACGGGTAGCCAGCCCAGGTCCGCTGTAGGTGTAGATATATCTTCAGCACCCAACATGACAAATGGGTCTTGAAACGTAAGCATGCCGCGCCGTTGTTCCTCAAACGTTTTTTCAACCGACGCTCCTCGAAACTCTTTTTCATTTGGTGATGGTGCTTCAATTGGCCTGTGGCTGGCGCCTTTTGTAGTCGTTATCTCCAAGTCATTTGTACCAAGACGTTCTCCGACAAGGTCGGAGAGCACATGTGTATCGCGTCGAGCTGCAATTCTGGTCTTGATGGCCAGAAGTGAACGGAACTCATTTCCCGCTCGTTTTGCGAGTGATGGTATACTGAGAGAAGGCCGCTGTCGAGATGGGTCTGATAGTTCAGCCGCCATGGTGGAGGTAGCGTTCCTGGGTCGTTGTGAGCTGTTCATAGGTGCAGACCTGCGATCCATGATGTTATACCCTCACGAAAAAAAAAAATTGCAAAAGGAATCAGGCCTTCCTTATCAATTATAAGAACAGAAGAAAGACAAAAGCAGTAGATTTCAAGGTGCAAAGCTGACTGCGTGACCCCGCCTCTGACCAGGCTCTCTAATCGTGAGGCGTCCAATCACCGACTGGCCATCCTCAGCTTTTGCGCAATGCGCATTACGGTAATCGTGACGCGCATGGGATGATAGAAGAAGCAATCTTGAGGTGAAGATGTCAAGTCGACGGACATGCGCGCAGATTAAGTGACTCGATGGCAGTATCACTCCCAAGGTTATATACGTAAAGACGTCTTCGGGATACAACATGGACCAACCAGATGCTTTTGCGAGAATGAATGAACTAGCGCGAGTGAATCCAGGTCAACCCATCTACGTTGCTCCGCTCCATCTACAACCAGTATATCAACTCCAGCGTTCCAAGTCGTGTTCAGAAGCCCAGTCCACTAGTGTGTCTCCCCACAAGTCTCTTGGTCAATGGTACACATGTATACTTAAGTTGGCATATCTAGAGTTCATCATTAAGACCCAATTCTTATCCCAAATCGAAGCTCTGCCACTTCCTTTTTGCATGCTGCGGTTATCTCCAAAGTTTGACGTACTTTATATGAGCGGCTTAGTGAGGAGTTCGAGGAGCCTTATTAATTACCAAAAAAAAATAAAAAATACAGCAGCTACTAACCTAACAAGACAACTACCTTGTCAGCAAAATGTTCGACGAAAATTGTCAAGTGGCGCAATTCTTATTAATCCCTTATACTTAGTTAATGCAACATATCTGATATATAATAAACATAATAAAGCTAACTTTACAGCATTGTATATACACTGTAAGAAGTGCAGGGTAACGGTTATCCATCGCTGTCATGTTTAGGTAATACATCACAGCAAATCAGAAAAAGTGCCATAATCTAGCCTTTTATGGCAAAGCCCACAAATGGCCCCCTGAGCCATAATGACCTACAATTGGGCACTTCTAGTGGCTGAGACTTGATAAATGATGCACTCTCACCCCAGCCTGATTTTATTTTCTCTTCTCTTTCACTTCCTCAACCTTTTAGCTCTAGCTATCTGCTGTGGGATCTGTGTCCCCAGGACCAGTTGCGAGCCGAGAGCTGAACTCTGGCATGACAGCGCAGATATAATTACTTCTTCATCGAAACGAGTAAGAGCAAATCTTATTGATAGGAACACATGGGTTACTGACACTCAAATCACAAGGCATCACACTTGTGAGGAAACCTCACGCCAGTTGCGTTGTTTCCTTGTTAGTTGAAAGCGCCGGGGCACCGGCGCTTCCAACATACAAAGCGACCACCATGATCATCACTTAGAGCATTGTGCGTTTGGCGCATGCGACCTCTGCTGGCATCTCTATACGATACCTTTCTATACAGCCGTTGTAGATCAACGGGCAGAGACCTCCGAACTGTGTAATGTTTTGGCCAACACCCGGTCAGATGTTGCCGACTCCGAAGTCTCTCTCCTCTCTCCTGAAGATCTTGACGGTCACGACTCCTCTCAAGACTTTTTATCTCCTTATTTCGACCTTGCCGCTGCTGCTTCGACTTCATCCATCCCTTCAACCCCTCTTGGCGCTTCACAACCATACTCGTCGCAAACCGTTTCCGTTACTTCAAGCTCCCCTTCAACCCACGCGAATGCCAGCCACTCTGCCACTCCACAACAAGTTCAGGCGCGTTATGCCTGTGAGCTATGTCAGATGGCCTTCGATCGCATTTTACCTCTCGCGTAAGATCTCAGTTCTCTTGCAGCTGCAAATTTCTTCGATCAACTGACCATTCAACATAGGGAGCATTATAAAGATCGACATAGTCCTACACTCCCTGGTACTACAGCAACATATAATTGCAGAAGATGTCCAGTCGCTTTTAAACGTCCCAACGACTTCATACGACATCTGAGAACCAAGAGCCATTTCGACGAGTCCCACCGCTGTCGCTGTGGCTCGAAATTTCCACGAGCATACATGTTCAGACGACACGTTGAACAAGGGGAATGCCAAGGTATCAATGCATACGAATGTCTTTGCGGGCACTCAGTTCAATTATATGCAGATGCGTTGACCTTGGTATCCACTGATGGACATATCCATAAATGCGACGATCCGCGCCCAAGGGGAAGACCCAAGAAGAATCATTTCGCAGCAGCCAGCAACTAAGAAGAAAGAAGAGAAAAAGACATGAGCAGGGATGCTGGATGGGGTGGGCAGTGACCCAAGGATTGGCCCAAGGATTGGCCCAAGGATTGGCCCATAATATGGACATCAACCATTCATGCATCATCGAGTCGGTATTATGTTAGGTTTGTATAGCGGTGTCGGCATTGGTTAAAGCACCGAACCAGCGTGTGATTTGTTGAATGATCACTCTCAGTCACATTGGACCTAGCCACTTCGCCTGCCAGCGGGTAAAGTCTCCGCAAGGGAGCGAGAGGTCGAGAAGACCCAGGCAAGCTACTCGCCAATGACTGGACGCCAAATATCTCAGGAGCCAGAGAGACCCAGGAACACATAGTTCCTGCCTGTTGTTTCCTCCCTATGTACGGGTGGTTATCTATGTCGATTGATCTGATTCTACCTGTATGTCTATTGCAAACATGCAATTGACTTTCTAATATAATGTCTAAATTGTAAGCTTAATGTGTTATTTGCTGTTAAGACTTATAGCTAGAAGTATATATATGCCT